>JANAVB010035650.1:0-68061 GCA_029216955.1 Iris pallida | reverse complement strand
CCTTGTGCATCTATGTTTTTGGTTGCTTCTTTGATTGTTGCCGTTCTCTTCTGTTGGTCTCTGTAAGGTTGGACCAACCTCCGACGCTCCAAACTGAATGCCGTTGCTCTCTCGATCCTACAGGAGCAAAACGATATTCTATGTAAAAGAATCTTGGAAGTTGCTACTTGATTAGTTCGCAACCATGCAAGCTCAAGCTTAACCAAATTGAGTTGAAGTACTTGATTAGTTTATGATATATGATTCAGAATTCAGATGGTTATAGAATTACAATACATGTGTGAGAACATTATTGTACTCCCTTCAGAGATGCCTTTACGATATTGATTCAGATATTTACAGAATTACAATACATGTCTGAGCGCGCATTGTTATACTCCCTTGAGAGATGCCTGCAATTCTAGGAGTAGTAGTTATCTAGACTCTGGCACTCATCTAGAGTATCAGTGTCAAGAACAATATATATATATAGCAAATGACCTCTAGCCTAGTGGTTAAGAGAGATGCATGCGGCCCGAGTGGTCAGGAGATCGATTCCCGGTGGGAGCATTTCGCCACAATTACCCTTCTTTCATATATATTTTTTTTTTTTGGAATAAGGGTGAATTTATTCCTCGCATATAGCGGAAAAGGTATTAAAGTACAACATCACAACTTTCCATGCCCCAATATACTATTATGGGGCCATTACAGATACATCGAATTCTATATTATGTAGAATTCCAATAGGGGGGTAGTCAAGCCCTCAAAGATACGTCTGTTCCGCTCCTTCCAGATGTGCCAAACAGACGCAGCAAGACGGACTCTGGCTCGTCTAGCCCACCCCGGATCCCAACCTCTGTGATCTCGGATCCAACTGAGAATGCTCCTAATGTCTCGGTCCATCCCCACTCCTCCTCTTAGCTGTGCACATTGCTCAGTCCAAATGTGCCAGGTCACCGGACAACCAAAGAAGAGATGCCCTATGGATTCATTAGCATCAGTACATAGCACACATTTGACATCCGGGATCAGCATCCCAAACCGGAGGAGTCTGTCTCTCGTCATCAATCTACCCCGGAGGAGGCGATAAGCACATAGTTGCATTTTCCGTGCAACTCCCTTGCCCCCAGCCTGGTCGTGGTGGGTCCGAACCAGATCATAGCAGCTACGAAAGCAGAATGGACCTGAACCTCCCCCCGTACCTGGGCCGGCCCAGCTCCATGAATCCTCCGTCTGGGTAGCGTCTATGGGAATAAGGTGAATCTCGGCTGCAAGCTGGCCAGTAAAAGGGTATCCCTCTGGCCTCCAAACTCCGTCTCTAATGATCCGGCTGCATGTGAGCCCCCTTCTAGCTTCCCTGTCCAGCTGTCCTCCCAATATCTCGAGCAGGGATCTGGAGCCCAACCAAGGGTCTAGCCAAAGGTCGGTAGTCGTCCCATCCTTCATGTGCCTGCAGATAGCTGTCTGGAGCACCGGTCTACATCTCAGAATGGCCTTGAATGTGACCGAGAAATTGTTGTCTATCCTGCAGGCCCAGAAGTTGGTCCTCCGTAAGTATCTGCCAGCCATCCAGTCCGCCCAGAGCGACCCCCCTTGATGAATTTCCAGGCCATCTTCACACAAGCTGCCTTCCGAACCGCATGAAGAGGCCTCAATCCAACTCCTCCCTCCTCCCGAGGCCGACATAACTGATCCCATGAAATCGCATGGATCCCTCCCCTCCAGATGAAGTTAGCGCAAATAGCCTCCACCTTCCGAATGGTAGCTGTGGGGATCTGGATAGACTGGAGCCAGAACATAGCGATGCCCGCAATGACCGACCGCACCAACTCAATCCCATGATCTTACATTGTCAGTTGGTGATACTTCTTGACAGTCTACCAACATAAATTTTAATCTTGGCCCAAGGAAAATATGCGTTACAAGCATATAGCCAACTTCAACGAGAAAAATAAACTTTTTTTTTTCCTTCTATTGTAGTTATTCATGTTTACATGTAAATTTCTACCAGAGAACTTTGCACAAGGCACATTGAAGAAATCAATTAAACAGAATATTGATTTTATTCTCATATCATCACTAGATTCGCGATGGACTCTGCTTCCCTCTTAGAAGACTTCTTTTCTTTTGGACCTGATGTGCCCTCAGTCATGAATTCTCGTTGCCTGTGGCCACAAAGAACGTGTGGACGTTCTCCCGGGTGGTTTGTGCATGGGGGCAACTTTCCCGTTATGAGATATGTGGATTCCTCAGTCATGATTGCTAGCTGCCTGCAAACTTGTTATCTAGCATTCTAGAAAGAAATTGGAAAACCACTGGAAGTTCTTCTTGTTTGGCTAATTGACAATCAAGAGTGCCTAACAAGTTAGAGAATGCCCCAATGAACTCTTGTGACTGCTTTTGAGTTGGGCTGACACTTCCACCCAACTGATCTTTAGGGCCTCCGAAGCTTTCTATATCTCTAGAGTCATGGCATTGTCCGCACTCCCAGTCGATATCCTCCTATGGGACTTCTGCTCATGTATAAGCAATGCATATTCTTTTATCAAATTAGCATGGGGAAGGCCGAGCAAAAAGTGAATTACGATATCATGTAAGTATTGCTTGATTTTGGTTGGCCAAAAAATAGTTTAAAAAGCCTCCAAATCAAGTCAATTAAGCAAAATTGAATCAACTTGAAATCCATTCGATTTCTCATTTGCCTGTTTATATATATATACTCACTTATGCTCAAGCGCCAAGTTATTTGTAATAGTTCTTTCACTTACTACGCTCAAGTGTCATTTTATATGCATAAACTTGTTCACTCCAAGGCTTCTTTATAACCTCTGAAAATGGGATCTGTAGTCCCTTTCGTGAGAACATTACGGTGTTGGCCTTTCGTAGTAGCATAAGATGGTGACTAGTTTGAGAAAACCTAGAGGATGTAATAGGAGATAGATAGATTTGGAAATAAGTTCAATTTATTCTATAATAAGGAATTTGTCTTTAGGGGACATGGCCGCTTCATCAGTAGCTTTGTCCTCCCAGCACCTCGTGTGTTTTACTTTTTCCTGCCAAATGATATCACCATTAGTATAAGTTATATAAAGGTCTTTCTAAGCGGAATGTGCAACTGAGTTATTTAGGGTTTCTCTAATTGCAAATTTAATCAAGAAGAGAGAGATAAATTAAAGTTAGAGAAGAGTGACTAAAAGATGAAGAAGATATATATAGTAGGACGGCACAAATCCTTTCAAGACTTTTTATGAATTTGTCACTTGTTCATTTTGATGGACTCGTATCTTGTTACCCAAGAAATCTCAAGAATAGACCAAGAGAAGGAAAGAGCCTATGGGCTACTGTTCATGTGATCAGTATCTGTGAGCTGTTGTTTTCGTGAACAATAGCGATGAGTTTCCATTGGAGCTGCAATTTATTTCTAAAATTTCAGTTTTCCTCTTTTGACTCTAAAGAATAAGAATCCTAACTTCTTTTCCACACTTCTGATGTCATTATACCGAGAGTCCTAAAAATATCTCAATCCAGTACTAAATAATCTTCTCCATTTAGAGAGATTATCTACTTGTAAATGAAAATCCTCTTTAAACTGAAATCACATAAAACTTCAGACACTACCATGCTTGGAGCAGGTATTGTTAATAGATCTTAGATGGAAGAGCGAAGACTCGGTCTCTTCGTGAGGCGGAGCTGAAGAAGAAGACGCAACTCTGCTGGGGTGATGAAGATCACCGTTGCTCAAAGCAAGATTCGTCCTACTACTGCGATCTGCTCCCAGGAACCAGCAAGGGAACGCGCCTTAGTCAAACTTTTTGTGACTCGAACGGACTCCCTGGACTCAACGGGCTCCCTTTTCTTTCTACTTGGTGCCTCTTACAAAGGAGGTCAGGGGCTCTTTTTATAGAGTGGAGTGAGACTTCACCTTTTCTCCTATCCGATGTGGGACTAAAATACTAATACTCTAAAATAGAGTTTGATATTTTAGATCATCCCACAATCATCGTAGTCGTGTGCCAGTCCACGCCTACCCCTCCGAGCACGTCTGTGCATGTACGTGACATCCTGGAGTCCGTGTCCGAGTTCAAGTCCGAACAACAAAAATCAACTTGCTTCCTTGTTGAAATTATCATTTTTTTCCTTCTAGGAAAATACTCCCACATGGCACCCACTTGTGTCCCACCACATCTCATGTGCATACCTCAACACAAGCAAAGCATTATATTGAGATGCTTACCATTTGGTGTAGCCGATGTGGGACTATCTTTCCTAGTCTAAAGGCAAAAACCAACAGGTATTACCATACTTAGGACTTCTGACTCTTTTACATCATCAAGGCCACATTTTTCATATACTAAAAGGATCGTCTTCTTTGTACCTGTGTTGCACTGCTTGCTACTTAAAAGATCCGGCTACTTTAGATTAGCATGTATCTTTTTTGTTGACAAGCTTCCTATGCTGCTTTAGATTAGCATAGGTACTTCTTTACACAAACAATTGACATGGTGGCCACCGGGTGGGGCCTAGTGATTGGGATTGGTGTGGGTTATTGGGGAGATCTTGGGTTTGAGCTCTGGCCTAAAATAAAATAAAATAAAATAAATAAAATTGACATGGTGCTAAGTAGTACAAAGCGAAGGAAGATCAAGGAAATTTGAGGATCAAAGAACTCTGGTAGGTTCTTTGGATTACAACTTCAAAGCAGAAGTAGAATTTGGAAGAGAGAAACCAAGGGTTGGTTGGGATTGCTTATTGTAGGTTGCTTCTGCTTCTTCTTTTTCCCCTTGGAAAGCGGTTCAAAGCTGTTTGGTAACAACTTATCATTTTTTTTTGAAAAATCAATTCAATTTTGAGTAGCTTTTGACAACCACCTCTCACATGTTGTCAAAAGATGCTTCTGTTGCCAGTTCTTGGAAAACATCAGCAACCCCAAACCAAGCTTAAGAAGATGGAGGTTAGATAGAGAAGATATGAAGAATGAGGAAGTGTAAACTCTATCTAACCATTCAAATCAATATTTTTTCAAGACTGGTTCCACTCAACCATCATCATTGTTATCATCATAGTCTTGTAACTCTTCTCCCATCAGAATCGGGTCGACTATAGAGCAAGCATCTTCAAGAATTGGCGATGTTTTTGTGAATGTCGACACCTCTATGGGTGCCAATAGCAAAGATAACTATGACAATGAGAGTGCCATGTCATAAAACCTAAACCATTAGTAGGCGAGTAGGTACACCTTGCTACCTTTTGGCTACGCAGTTTTATACTTATGCAACCAATGAGCACTCCTCCAAGTAACCCTAGCCTTATAAAGAGTGACGAAGATGTAAAGATAAAAGATGATACAATTTGCTACATGGAATTGAATTTCTCTCTCTGACACATAGACCAAAGAGTGAAAACAATGACCTTTCTGTAGAGGATAAGTCGACCCTTTGTTAATGTTTATAGACTCGTGTGTTATTACTCAAGAAATCCCAACAATAGATGTAAAGAAGTTTTACTATAGGTGATTGCAACTATCGCGTCCTTGTGAACATAATCAGAGGAAGAGTAATGTGTCACTTTAGATGCTAAATTACACCTCTAAATTGCTCCCCCCCCCCCAACCCAACCCCCCCATTTTTACTCTTCAAATAACTTTTCTTAAGCTTTATTTTTGGACTTCTTTTTGAGTTTCCGACTGCTACCTAGGTTAGAACTCCAAAATGTATCTTCCATCTAATAGTCCAGCTAATAAATTTCTTCAAAATGAATCCCCAATAAGCTGAAACCACATATTCTGATTGCCTACTTAGACAATACTGCAACTGTTAAGAGTCATTAGACTTAGTAGTTCTATGTTCTGCTTCTTTAGTCTTACATCAGTTTTGTATAAATGAGGAAGACGTTCCTCTTATAAATATGTACTCAAATCACATCAATAAACTATCACATTTAGCTGAGCCATTTTCTCAACAAGGTATCATATCATGGTTCATGATCTTGGAACTAACTTCCTACCTATTACCAAAATAAACGCATCCCCAATCCCAAATCCCTCCAAAATCTACTCCTTCCCGGAAAACCACTTCTCCAAATCCTTGGACTCTAAATCCTTCTTCTTCAGACCCTTCCTTCCTCTGTATACCTAACTCTCCAAATCCATATTCTTCAAACTATTATCTTAAGATCCACTTCACTGTTTCACAACATTCTCAGAAAATCCTAGTCACCACCACCCTCTGCAGTCCCTACCCTAGCTTCCACCTTAAACCCTAGCCATAATCTAACCCACTAGCCACCCGCAACCCAATATCCATAACACTATCCACTAACTAACCCAATAGCTACACTCTTTAATATTTGCTAAAAAATAACCTAGATCCTTTCGCCTGTTGATGCCATCTTCTCGTGGCTCTTTACTGATCCAAGGCTTACAGCTCGAATGATCTGAGGTTTACGACAAATCACTGCCCTTTGATGTATCTACTCTCTCTGTGGTGATATCGACTCCGGTCTACTTTGTTTCTACTATTATCTGTAGTGCTACCATAGCTGTGAAAAGCGCACCTGAGGCATTTGCCTCGAACGTGATGTTCATGAGACTCGTCCGTCCATTAACATCTCAATGTTGGTGAAGCGAGCTTCCTTCATGATGTGCACGTCTCACAAAACTTCTAAGCGAGAGTGAAGCCCAACTTTTAAATGTTACTTTTACTTATCATTGTGTGTGTTTTGTGTGTATAGGTCACTATTGGATCTGTCTTTTAATCTCTCTTTCATAAGCAAATGATGATAACAATAAAACATTTGAAACTTCGATTAAAAGAAATAAGAAAAAACCCCAAAGTACTTCCATCTTGTTTTCCCTCTTTCTTCTCTTCTCTACCTTCTTTGTCCTTTGGCAATTTTGTTTCGAGAAGAAGGGTATTTCCTTGAAAGATAAGTACTTATATGAATCCTATATATATTTTTTTATTTGGATTCTTCTTACTGTTATTAGAGTATTAGTATACTATTGTATATAAGTTCATTTGAAGAAAATGTAAACCTATTATTATTTTGTAAAGGCACAATAAATAATCTATAATTTAGTATCATTTCTTAATGGCTTATATTTATTACACATCATTTATAAATAATTGTTACATAATTCAATAAAATTGTGCCTCATCTTCACGAGGCTTGTGTTTTTGCCTCGCGCCGCGTGTCGTGCCGAACACCATTTGTGCTGCAATATGCCTTGTGCCAGGGCCGACCCTGAGTTCATGGAGGCCCTAGGCAAACTTTTAAAATGGGGCCCATATATAATATAATTTTTTTTGAAATAAAAGTAAATTTAAAAAAAAATGTTACAAACAAGAATTGAACGTAGGACATCTAGTGTGCTAGTTTAACATACTAACCATTACACCACAAATATTTTGTGATAAAAGAGGTCATGTTACATATTAGTTCTATTTTAAATACATGATTATATATATATATTATATATTATATATATATATTTTTGGAACCAGGTAAATTGTTTCTGGAATCGCTCCCACTGGGATTCGAACTCCTGACCACTCGGGCTGCATGCATCTCTCTTAACCACTAGGCTAGAGGTCATCTGCATATATATATATATATATATATATATATATATATATATATATATATATAATATATTTTTTTTTTTTTTTTCATGGGGCATATTTCATGGGGCTCTCGGCGGTCGCCCTGGCCGCCATGGGCCAGGGCCGGCCCTGCCTTGTGCCATAATAACTATATGTGCTGCCTCATGTCGTGCCTCAGTTCCGAACACCATTTGTGTGCCAATACTAACTACGAGTGCAGTTTATAGTGATTTGCTACTATTGTCTATACTAATCTAATACTGCTCTTCCCACTCACCACTGTATGTTGTGACCTATTACTGCTTATGGCTATCTTCTTTTAATCCTACTTTCTTTGTGGATTATGGACTATGATTTATTAGTCTATGATAGCTTCCTCTACTTTGTTGTCCGGTGCTTCTGCTATTTTTATGCCCCGAGTCTGTGGATGCAACTCAAGGAAGTTCAATCTGGTTTCTATAGGAAGACGGTTTGAAACTTTCCTTTCTATTAGCACGATTAAGTTTCACAACCTTAATTGTGCTCATCAGGATATGTTTGAGACATCGCCCTCTGTCCTCTGTTGTTTGTCCTCTGCTAATGGTCCTTCCATTGCAGCTGTTGTTTGTAATGCTGTGATTTTTCCTCTCAAAGACTATGAGCACCAAATTCGCCACCAGTCATCTCGTAACCCTTTCTATTTCAGGTACTGATGCCTTTCATGCTTCTCAGCATGTCCTGGATGCTGGATTCAAGTGCTGCTTCTCATAAGACATGTTCCTCCAATTTCTTTCAGTTAATTTTTCGTCCTGTCTCCTACTTGTTCGTGTTGTTTGGACACCTCTCCTCATTTTGGATCTTGTTCCGTGTGCACCTTGATTTCTTGTTATCTTATTCTAGCCACCTTACCAATCCTTGTGCTGCTCTGTCAAATTCTGTCCTTCATATTATGTCTCTCAAGATCTCCGGATGTGGGTAATGATTGACAATGGATATGAGAGGGAGGACTTATATTATGTTGATGATCCATGGTAGTCAAATAAGCGCATTGCAAGAAGGCGTATCAGTTGTGTCTCGCACCTCACTAGGCATGACGCTTTTCTCCGGGCGCACCAAAGGCGCGCCTAAGGTGCGTCTTTCAGAAGGCGCGCCTTATATATATATATATATATATATATATATATATATATATATATATACAAAAACTTTTGAGGCAGGAAGATAGCTCTTACCTCATATAAGTGAGAGGGAGTAGCCATTTCCACGGTTGTTACAATTGAACTGAAAAAAAAAAATACTAAAAGCGTGGTAGAAAGAATACAAACTCTTGTTAGTTCCGCTATGCTAGTTCACTTGGGTTATGTTGTTCGCTTGGGCGTGCACCTTAAGTGCGTCTTGCGTCTTAGACGATATGGACCATTTGCGCCTCGAGTGCGACTTGCGTCTTTGACTACCTTGTGATGATCAACTTATACTTGTTCCAGCTACTGTTGTATATTTCACATGGCCCGCTTCTCTTCTTCAGTGGCTTTTTTGGGACATCCATCTCTTCAAAAGCTCAAATAATTATTGTCATTGCAACAATTTCTATCCTTGAGTGTGAAGCTTGATCTTAAAGCATCAATGTTTAGGGGTGAGCATTATTCGGTTTTGGACCAAGAACCAAACTAAATAAGAGATTGTCAGTTTGCAAAAAAAAAAAAAGGTTCGGTTTCGGTTTTGAGTTTCGGTCAAAAATCGTAAATCAAATAAGAGACACAATTATGTAAATACCCTCTATTTTATGCATATTGTATGATTAAAAGTGTGTATTTTTTTAAACAACAATTCTATGTTTATGTTTTAAAGTTCAACTTTGACAATTTAACAACTAGTCCAACTTTGAACCCAAATTTTGAATACAACAAAAGTATATATATATATATATATATATATATATATATATATATATGTATAAAATTATTTTTTAATATAATTTAACCACAATCCCAACTTTAGCCCGTCCCATATCCAAACAAACCGAATTTGATTATTGGTTACAGTTTCGGTTTTGGATTTTTAGAAGTTCGGTTTTTTTGGTTTTGACTATTTCGGTTTGGTGGAAACCGAATAAACCAAATAAACCGAACGCTCACCCTTATAAATGTTCTTCCTTCCTTTTAGAGTTGCTCAACGAAGCTTATTTCCATTTGCCTTAGTCTACTCTGACATTGGGGATCCTAGCCGAGTCTTGTCTGCCTCTAGTTTTCGTAATCCATGGATATATCCTTTTCATGGCTTTACTATTGCTGAGTCTTATTCTGCGTGTCTCCTCGCATTTTTTTGTCATGTTGCCTTTTTGAGCCCTGGCCATGACAAGCTCTCTCTACGTCTGTCAAGTGTCTTTCCCTTAGATATCATCTCACTCAAAATGGTATAGTGCATGGTCCTATTACTCATTGTTCATATGTGTTGCAGAAGTTACCTTCTTGGAAGCACGCCATACTTTACCGTCTCTTCTTCATCCATCATCCCCTTGACTATGTTCCATAATTCTCCCAGCGTCTCCCCTTTGCTATTGTTCAGTCTTTATATGTTTATTCACAAGGCACTCATCAAGAGGCTCCTTCGATAACACTACCATATCACATATCTATTGATCCTTCGACCCTACTGATGATCCCATACCTTATAAGCCATAAGCGGGAGCAGGGGAAGGATGGAGGAGCACAACTACTTAGAAGAGTTTAAAGTTGGGAGCATAATGGAAGCGTGCGTTAATAATTTGTTTATATTTATTAATTATTGTTATTAAAATTTATAGATAACTTAGTATTTATTAAAATTTATAAACTTCAGTTCAAAGTTACAGAGAGATCATTCGCATGGTGATTTTTTATATAACAAGGAACATAATCGTTAGTTTCTTGTTACTTTGATTGAACGTGTATTAATTTTTTTTCAACTTTCTTTCTAAATTTTTCTGTCCGCTCGGGTCTTATGTCTCCACTTTAGTCGCTTGAGCTACCAAGTCTTGAGACACACATATAGAGAGTTTCCAAATGTCTCCAAAATAACAGTTATTGGATCTGTCTTTTTGGACAGTACAAATTAGTTCTTTAACTACTCAATTTCTCGCAAGATTTTGAACTAATCTGTACGGTCCAAAAAGACAAATCAAATAGTTGTTATTTCAAAAACATTTGGTGATGCTTAATAGCGAGAATCCCTATGATATAAAGAAAAGTCAATATGGCTACTAATAATTGTACATGTTGTAACATTGATTAAAACTAGTAATGGAGATTGTGAGACTTCTTCTATTAACTACCTTAATTAAAACTAGGATCTCAAAGTTGATCCAACGGTTTAAAATCGATATGCTTTCTTCTTGAATCCTATAGCTAGCAATCAAGACTCGAGTCTCCGAAATAGCAACCATTAGATTTGTCTTTTTGGATAGTACAAATTAGTTCCTTAACTACCAAATTTTTTGAAAGATTTTCAACTAATTTGTACGGTCTAAAAAGACAAATCCAGTATGCTATTTCGGGAATGTTTGAGGATTCTTAATAGCGGGGATTCCTATGATAAAAGAAAAGTGGGAAGATTTATGAAATGTCCAAAAACTAAAAAAGTTTTATGTAAAACCCACCGCTAAAAAATTTTCATCGCGTGCCCAGAATTAGAGAAACTTATCCAAAACGGGTTCCAAATGACCCTTTTGCCCTTCCTTTTAATTTATTGGAAACACCCACAAAACTGCTCTTAAAAAAACGTTTCAATACTCCATCTTCTTCCATACGCTGCTCACTTTCGAATTTAGGTTTTCTCCTCAAAAATCTTCAAAAACTCGTCGAAAAATTTCGGAAAGACCGGGACGAACGACAAAAGTGCTAAAACGGAGGTCAAAACATCATTTTTTTGCGAATCTAAAATTTCGGAAGGCCGTCTAACGATGAAGCTGTTACTTTCAGTCTCCTCGACGATACGCTCATTTTGCGACAAACGGGACCTCGTTTCGACCTCCCAGTCAAAGTTATGGCCCTCCAAAGTTTCAGCTAACCATAAAATGCAGGAGAATGGCATTCTTCGTCTTAATTTACACGGAGAATGACCATTCTCCGTCTTAATTAAGACGGAGAATGACATTCTCCGTCTTAATTTACACGGAGAATGGTCATTCCAGTGTTAAAACGCAGGAGAATGACCATTCTCCGTGTATGCCATTCTCCGTGTTAAATGAAACGGAGAATGTCATTCTCCGTGTTAAATAAAACGGAGAATGGCATTCTCCGTCCTAATTAAGACGGAGAATGGCCATTCTCCGTGCTAAATTAAACGGAGAATGACCATTCTCCGTCTTAATTAGGACGGAGAATGCCATTCTCCGTGTAATTTATCACGGAGAATGGTCATTCTAGTGTTAAAACGCAGGAGAATGACCATTCTCCGTGTTAGAAACACGGAGAATGCCATTCTCCGTGTTAATTAGGACGGAGAATGCCATTCTCCGTCTTAAATAAAACGGAGAATGCCATTCTCGGTCCTAATTAAGACGGAGAATGACATTCTCGGTCCTAATTAAGATGAAAACGGAGAATGGCATTCTCCGTGTTAATTAGGACGGAGAATGGCATTCTCCGTCCTAATTAAGACGGAGAATGCCATTCTCCGTCCTAATTAAGACGGAGAATAGTCATTTCCAGTGTTAAAACGTGTAATTAGGACGGAGAATAGCATTCTCCGTCTTAAATAAAACGGAGAATGCCATTCTCCGTCCTAATTAAGACGGAGAATGGTCATTTCCAGTGTTAAAACGTGTAATTTAGTTTTTTCAGGAATAAAGAGTTTCGTTCTTCTTTCAAAGCGATGATAATTCTTATGGAAGAAGAAAGAAAGATCTTCTCTCCACAATTGAAGATCTGAGTTCAAATGTCTCCACGATGAAGATGATGATGGTGATGATGATGACGAGCGATGATCTGAGTTCGACTGAAGAAAAACACACCGAACTACGACACGATTTTTGCGATCTCTGCTGAATATGAGAGCAATGGAATTCAGATTTCCCGTGAATAAGAAGAAGACGAAAATCGCAATTCAGATCTGAGTTTTTTGAATTCAAATACATATAGATGACCAATTCGCACGGAGGGTAGTTTCGGTATTATAAAATAGCAGTTTCTAGCGGGTGGCATCTAAAAGGGAATCTTGGAATATTTAACGTGAAAATACTTAATTCTGGGTATTTCATAAACTTATCCAGCGGGTGGGCATTTCATAAAAGCCCACCCCGAAATTGGGTTTCTCAGCAATTTCCAGAAGAAAAGTCAATAAGGCTGCTAATATTTTGTACATGTTGTAACATTATTATAAAAATAAGCTATGATAATTATGACATTCATAAAAGAACACAAATAGGCTTTGGTGGACACTGCTGACTCACGTTTCTTTGGGGTAAATGGTCATGCTTAGGCTACAGATCTGCAAGTCGTGATATCAGAATCGGTATCGGACCCTTTCTATGAGTATCGGGGTTGGTGGTATTGGCACTATAGGCGGTTTCGGATCGGAGTATCTAATTTTTTGGTATTGGAAAACGAATAACTGTTTATAAATTCTTAAAATTTTAGAATTTTCTATATATATATTTAGGCATAGTTTTAAGTATTTTCTGTGTTGTTTCTATATAATTTGGAAATAAATGAAATAGTAGCCACCCTTGCCGATTGATTTACATGCAATAGATAAGTTTTCTTCTTTAAATGCTTTTAAAATCTTACTGCTTTTACACCCCTACTGATTGGTCTTTTCGTTCATTTTGGGGGAGGGGGTGTGAGGGGATTGATATTAGAGGTTAGTCCTACTGATTGGTCTAAACTTTTTTGAGACATACTTAGCTATCCATACATGCTTAAATATAGATGTTATTTGAGAATTGAATGTAAAAATATGTATAAAATAATAATGTTTTCCCGAGTGTATATAACTGCATCCATGTCATACCTGTATTTAGAACCTTTATCTTGTTTGTATCCCAATCTGTCTCTTTGCCTATGCAACCTAGCTCTCAGACCAACTTCTCCTTCGGCAATGGTAAGAAAGGTGATTTTTTTTTTCCTTCTTCTCACATTTCCTTCTCCGTGGAACCTACTTATGAAGTAGCCTTAGTCACAGGACCCTTATAGTTCTTAGTATATAACTTCGCATCTTGGTTCATAAACAAAGATTTAGTTCACTTGTTTTTATTTCTGTCTTACACCTTGTTCAGGTTGGCGATCTGGGATTATCAAAAGTTAAGTGCCAGACACTCATCTCTGGGGAGTGAGAGGAACTCTTCCGTGGATGGCCTGAGCTTCTGAATGGAAGCAGCACCTCGTATCCGAAAAGGTTTGTCTGTATCCACGCGTCCTCTCACGTACTGTGTAGGCTATAATTCTTGTTTCATTTCTATACTTGAAGCCACTGCCATTATCTCAGGTTGATATTTTTTCCTTTGGGATTGTGATGTGGGAGCTCCTTACCGGGGAGGAACCATATGCAGACTTGCACTATGGAGCAATCATAGGTAATGCTTCGGCTTGCCAAGTTGTGCGCATTGAAACTTCCGATATGCATTTATACTCTTTGCCAATTTTGTATCCTATAGAATTGTGCTATTTATATTACTTTTGTCTTATTTTCTTTGGTTACTGCACAATGGTAAGTAGTTTATTTAGGAAAATGCTAAGTTTACTACCAAATATTTACAGCTTTCTTACAACTACACCCATCCTCTGCTTACATGGCCCCACCGGTCCCACTCTGTCCCCCCTCCCCTCAATCAATGGATGCCACGTAGGCGGTTGTAAAGCTTACAACCAAAATTGGTTGTAAGCATAGCATTTCCCGTTTATGATGTGCGTTAGATGAATATTATTTCCAACCTATTACATTCTTTGTCAATGAGTCTTTCATAGTTCAAAGGGAACAAGAGAATATGCACCAAGGTTTGTCGAATATTAAGTGTGAACAACGAGGTGGGTTCTGCAATACCGATTGGCAAGGTTCAATTTGCTCATCGAGAAAATGCCGGATCTTTGATGAAATAGTAGAAATTATCGATCTTCAGCAGATTTCTCATTATAGATGCACTCAGGGAAGGACTTCTATAATAGGATAAGAAATAAACATATTTGTGGGAAGTTAGAGGTGACGCCAATTGAGGATAAGATGATAAAAAAAATCGTCTAGGTGGTTTGGACATGTGCATCATAGAATAATAGATGCACCAACGAGAAAGAACAATAATATAGTAGTTAAAGGAGCTGCTAGGACTAGTAGTATGCATAAACTTGGATAGAGGTTTTAAAGAAAAAAAAAATATGCTTTTTGTTAGCATTACAGATACATGGCCCGTAACATAGAATGGAAGAAAATGATTCAAAAATATAGGATAAAGGCTTTGTTGTTGTATCTTCGCTATGTTGCTGTCATAACCTCCTTGTCCAACACCACAGGTGGAATTGTGAGCAACACTTTGCGCCCTCCAGTACCCGAGTCCTCCGAACCCCAGTGGAGATCACTAATGGAGAAATGCTGGTCGGCAGATCCGTCAGAAAGGCCAAGCTTCACACAAATAGCCGACAGCCTGCGATCTATTGCGGCTTCTCTTCCTAGACGGCAGGTTCAAGGACAGTCACAAAATGATCCTCCTTCGTGTGATCTGTGCTATGGAATTCGCCTACCTGCTCTTCTCAAACCGGCATGTATTGTTGGATATATCTGTAGATTCTTTAGCTCGTGCCACTCCTGGCTACTGGTTTGCAATGTAATGCTGAAAAGCCTGCTTCAGATTTTGGTAATTGGCAAGTTGGGTTTTAAGAGCTGATGGTGATATTGTAGAGGATGATATTGATTATTGTAAATACAGTTGACTTATGGTTGTGTGTGTATTATACATTCGTTACAGTTGATAAATGTTTGAACTTGTTGGAGTAATAAAGTTGGGGAACTTCATAAGCCAACTGTCTACTATCCTGCCTTTTTAATTCTTAAGAACTCTGCATAGATCTGTTCTATGAGTTTGAGATGAATCATGATGAGGGCATTTTATTTTGTTTTGTTAATATGAATATTGTACCTTTTTTTTGCATTGTTTTGACTATCTTTTCTCTTTTTCTGAGTGGAGCCTTCTCTTTCTTATAAACATACAAAATCACATTTAAATTATTCGGAAATTCGTTGATACTTTTTTTTGCAAGGATTTTTTGAGAGCTACTCTGCTAATATTCTTTTTTGTTTTGATCAGCTTCTCTTGGAACCAAATCATAACCTATGAGGTTCAAACCATAAGGCCACGTTTGGTTCATGGAATCATGGCCCAAGTAAATTCATTCTTTTCTTATGTTTAGATGTCAATGTAAAAAGTGAAAAATGATTACAAAGAAAGGAAAACTAGAGGGAGGGTATGATTCCTAGTGGGTGGTGTTCGAATATCTGAATCAACAGTTAATATTATATAATTTAAACAAGATCAACGGGTGTTAAAGTGGGGATGCTTGGGGGATACAAAAGTGAGGGAATGTGGATCCCTCCTCATATATATATATATATATATATATATATATATATATATATATATATATATATATTGGAAAAAGGGTAAATTTTATTCCAAAAGTAAAGCAATAATCTTACAACATACAATCAAAGTGGGACTCCCACTCATCAATTTTCCATAGCATTTACATCAAAATCAATGTTATGGAGAATGTCTACCGGAGGGGTGACCAGCCCCTCAAATATCCGACGATTTCGTTCCCGCCAAACATGCCAGACTGAAGCAGCTAGACGAACTCTGGCAGTCCGGAACCAGTCCTGTCCTCGACCCCTGCTATCCCGGAGCACCGTGATGATGTCCCCAATTTCCTTCCCGAAGACGCACACTCCCAACACTCTACTCTGCTCCGACCAGATCTGCCATGCCAGTGCGCACTCGAAGAAAATATGCTTAATAGATTCCTGCTCCATACAGCATAGCACACAGTTGGGATCCGGAACCGACACTCCAAACGAACTCAGGCGATCCCTAGTCAAAGGCGGCCCAGTAGAAGCTTGTAGACACAGAGCTGCATCTTCCTGGACAGACCCTTGCCACCAAACGAACTCGTAGTCAGGACTCTGAGGAAAGGTGCGCCGAATGAGGTTGTAACAGCTCCGGAATTGGAACTCCCCAGTTCCCGGAGTTGCTCCTGACGGCTTCCAAATCCACCGATCAGCAGGCAAAGCTGGATCAATGACAATAGTACTAATGATCCCACCCAGCTCCTCAGTAAACCGATACGACTCTGACCTCCACTCCCCATCGCGAATGATGCGACTACACGTCAGACCACGCCTGTCCTCCTGATGTGTCGGGGCTCCCCTGATGTTCAGAAGCGAACATCGATCTATCCAAGGATCCCGCCATAGGTCTGTTCCAGACCCATCCTTCATGACCTTTCGGATTGCAGATTTGAGCAGCCCCCTGTGTCGCAGGACAGTCTTGAACATGACTGAGTGATTGTTGTCAGTAGCACACGTCCAAAAGTTGTCCTGCTTCACGTATCTGCTGTGCATCCAGTCCACCCAGAGAGACCCCCCTGTTGATGAATCTCCAAGCCAGCTTAAGCGCGGAGGCCTCCCTAATCTCCAGCAACGGCCCGAGTCCCACTCCTCCCTCCTTCCTAGGTCGACATAGCTGCTCCCAGGAGATCGCATGCATACCCCCCCTCCAAATGAAATCTGCACATAGCCTCTCCACTTTCCGAATAGTGGCAACAGGAAGGAGGATGGACTGTAGCCAGAAATGGGCCACAGCCGAAATCACCAATCTGACCAGCTCGATGCGTCCGCCAAATGACAAACCAGCGGCTTGCCAACCTTCCACTCTCCTCTGGACATGCTCCACCAGACTATGGCAGTCCTGATCCCGCACATAGTTGACTGTGAGAGGCACTCCTAAGTATCGCACCGGAAGATCACTCCTCGCGATACCCAGCATAACGGCCCGCTCCTCCTTCTGGGGACATAAGGAGCTGAAGTAAATCCGACTCTTATCCCTGTTCATCTGGAGGCCCGAGAGAGAATTTAATTCTTCCATAATCGCCGCTAGTGTCTGCAAATCCTTCGTCGATGGCTGGATGAACACCAAGAGATAATCTTCATATATAAGGTGGGTAACTGGGGGACCACCCTCCGAAACAAAGGGACCATCCTCCCACGGTGCACTGCCAGGTCCATCAGGCATGTGAAGTATTCCATAACAAGCGTGAACAGGTAAGGGGACAGGGAGTCACTTTGCCTAAGCCCACGATTGCTCTAGAAGTACCCATAAGGAACGCCCTGGATGAGGACAGAGAAAGTGGGAGACGTGATGCACTCCCGGATCAAAGCAACCCAGTGGTCCGCGAATCCTATGGCGGTCATCAGATGACAGAGGAAGTCACGATTAACCATGTCATACGCCTTCCTCAGGTCCAGTTTCACACATGCCTTCTCTCCTCCGGGTTTGCTAAAGCCCCTCACCATCTCATGAGCCAGGAGGCTGTGCTCAGTGATCGACCTCCCCTTGATGAACGCAGCCTGATTCGGAGATACCAAGTCCTGCATGATCCCCTCCATCCGCCGACACATAAGGTGCATAATTATCTTATAGAGATAATTACAACACGCAATAAGTCTGAAATCCGCCAGTGCTGTCGCTCCCTCCTTCTTTGGCACCAAGGTCAGGAAAGTGTGATTAAGCTCTTTCAGAAGCTTTCCATTGATGAAGAATTCCTGTACCACCTCCAAGACCTGATGCTTCAGAATGTCCAAGTGGCGTATGAAGAATCCACTGCTAAAACCATCCGGTCCAGGAGCCTTGTTGGGATCCGCCATCTTGACAATAGATTCCACCTCCTCCAAAGTAACGGGAGCAAGAAGAATGCTATTCCCATACGGAGTCACCAATCTCTTCGTAACAATCTCTGGGAACACAGACATGTAATCAGTCTGGAAATATAACTCATAATAGTACCTAACCGCCTCGCCCTGGATCTCAGCCGGCGTCCCCACCAGAATGCCATCTGCATCAAGAAGCTGGGAGATGTGATTCCTATGCTGTCTTGTACGGATAACATCATAAAAGAACTTGGAACATCGGTCGCCATCCTTGAGCAAGGAACATTTGGCACGCTGAGCCATGCTAATCTCCTTCTGTAGCCTCAGGATGTTGACTTCTTCGATCAGCTCCTTCTATCTAGCCGCCAGGTCCCCATTAAGCATGTCAGCTTGCATGTCCTGCTGGATGGCCCGTAACTCCACCTCCTTATCTTCTAAGGTAGAATTGGGCAACCCCTTCATCCAACTCCGAAGAGCCTTCTTCGTGGCCTTGAGACGACGAACCAAGCAGAACTGGGCCATCCCCTCCTGACAGCTAGTAAGCCCCTCCGAGACAGCCTCCAGGTAGCCCTTCGAAAGGTACCAACTGTTGTTGTACCTGAAAGGACGGAACTTCCTAGGAGACCGAGAAGTGAAGCCAACCCTGATAGGGGAATGATCACTCGTTCCAGTGGCCAGACCCTCCGCTGAAGAGTTTGGGAAGTGCCGGAACCATTCTCCATTACCCAGAGCTCGATCCAGCTGACATGCAACCCTGTTACGGGTAGCTTTGTTGTGCCAAGTCCAGATGAAGCCTGAGCGAGACAAACCTTGGAGCCCTGCATGGAGGAGGCATCTGTGGAAATCGTACAAGATAGAGTCTGGAACTGGGCGACCACCCACCTTCTCCCCTCGGTGCAGAAGGGCATTGAAGTCCCCGATCAGAAGAAGTGGAAGGCACGTCGAATCAGCAGCAGCGGCAACACGGGAGATGTCGCTCCATAGGGTCTCCCGTCTCCTTCTGTGATTGTGGCCGTAAACCGCCCCCAGCAAGAACCGAAAGCCACCCTTGTTGAAGAAGGAGATGGCAATCAGCTGCCCCGTCATCAAGATTAGGTCACCATCCCAACTCTTCGAGTTCCAACGAACCCAAATTCTGGCCATATCTCATAGAGCCAGGTTGTGCAGTTGGGCCCAATGAGATGGGGTCCGCCGAGCAAGAGTCTTTTCACCTTTGATCTTAGATTCTAATAGAACAGAAATATCACATTTCTCTCTGTGAAGCACTCCACAAATCTCTCTCCACCTTTCTAGCGAACATGTTCCCCTTACATTCTAGGCGATAACTGCCATTAATTAATGAGAGGATGGGTCCCCCGAAGAAACACCCGGATCGGCACATGGGGAATGTGCCATATCCGTCGCTAAATATCTTCCTCCATACCAGTCGGAATGGCCTGCTGGGGAACGACCTGAGAGAGCACCAACGCCCAGGCAGGATTATCAACACACACCGCCTCCTCTCTGTTAGTAGGATGCCCTCCTCCCTGGAGGGGCCGTCCCTCAGCCGAGCCGCCACCGCCTCGCGTCTCAATCCCCGACGCCACCATGCCTCTAGTAACTATACTACTCTGCCCCGGGCAGGTGGTCAACGCCCCACACGTGGGAGCAAGCTGAGTGGAGACAATGAGGCTCATCCCACCATCACTCACGGGATGAGTAACCTCCCCCACCAAGACCTCCTGTCCGCTGTCATCTCTGAAATCCATGTCGCAGGGAGAGTCTGGTGCCTCACTCAGGGGATTAGTAGGCTCCACTTGAGGTCCGACCGTCGAACAAGCACTGGCCAGATGCCTGAAACAGGAACAACGTGAACATGTAGGTGGAACCCATTCGTATTCCACCTTCTGGGTAAGCACCTCTCCCCCCCAGCTCGAATCTCCACAAAAATCCTGGCGTACATTAACCTCGACCGAAAGGTAGTAGCTTCGTCTGCCTTGATCGGGGTGCCCACCAAGCTCGCCAGCCGCATCAGCAAAGGAATACTCCAAAACCGGACAGGAAACTCAGGAAAGCGAATCCATACATGGATGGCATTCAGAACTTCCCGCTCACATCGAAGCTCCGGGATCCACTCCTTTAGAATGATAAGCCTGCCGTCGAACGTCCAGGGGCCGCCTTGGAGGATCCTAGCGACATCCTCCGCAAGTCCGAACTTCACATAATAGAAGCCGTTCTCGCGGGCAAAGAACTCCATACTCTCCTTAGACTGCCAGACCCGCGCTGCATAACCCCGGATCTGTCCGTAGAAAGGCTTGTTGCCTAGGACATACAGAATGAGGGTATTCTTCCAGTATGATGTCACCTTCTCTATCTCCTCCGTAGGGAACGAGGCCCAGAAATCCCTCCCTGCCATGATCGACGGCACGTACTCCATCGATGTGAGACTTTTCGGCCCCACAGGCTTGCAGATCTCTGTCCAGGACCGTCCAGCAGGTCGAGTAGTTACCCCATGTGGCCTGGAGGCAACCTCCGGGCGGGGAGACCTAGATCCCTGACCACCAAGATCCACCACCTTACTCTTCTCCTTGTCCGCCGCGGTCGCCTTTGGCCGCCAGCCCACCGATCTCCCAGCAGATACCACAGGACCATGGGGCGTTGGCCGTGCCCCTGACCCGCTCTGTCGACTGTCCGCAGGACGACGATCCCTAACATGACCCTATCCACCTCATGTCTTTCCTCCGATCTTTGCCGCGCGACGGCGCGTAACCGTCGTCCATCCTCCTCCCTCCGTCTGGCTCTCCTAAGATCCAGAACCCGCTCCGAATTCGAACTTAGGGACGATGGTGCCACCCCGCAGGATCCGATCCCCTTCCATCAACGGAACTGTAGAAGCATGGAATTTCAGAGCCAGAAAGTCTATGTGCCAGACTACATGTGCCAAAGCTTGGACAAAGTGCTTTACATCAAAAGCAACAAATATAGACATTGAAAGAGGACTTTTTATTTTTAACATATAAAAGTCTATTACATGTCTAAGAAAGACTGCACAAATGAGAATTTCTACAAAGAAAAGACCCTAAGTCTACAACCAGCAACCACCATGTGCCTTCAGTCAGGCGCAGCAGCCACCATGCGCCTTCAACCAGGCGCATCCCGCCATGCGCATCCAGCAGGGCGTATCCTTTCAGCAGCTCAGTTATGTGCATCTCCAGTTATGTGCATCCCTTCAGCAGTCCAGTTATGTGCCGCTCTTCCAGCCAGGCTCACCTGATAAGTGCTTCGACTAATGAAGCATTTAACCCTCTGGCTGGAACCAAGGAATCGAAGAGCACCGCAAATCTGTGGCCAGGGGAGGCTTCGAAAGAGCCTCCAAAGGCAAAGAAAGACCGTGATCGAAACCGCGGCTAAAGGAGCAGCTTTCAACACAACCAGAATGGGCAACGCCCACTTTGAAGGAAGAAAGAGCCTAGCACCGCCATTCCGATCTACGGCTCTTTCGAAATAACGGAAACGAGGCCCGAGCATCCCTATCTTTGGATGCAACAGGCACCTTCCGCTTGCCTCGGAAGCCCTCGACTCCGTCTTTTGGATGTAACAGTCACCTTCAAGTGCATCAACGAAGAAACGGCATCGCATCTTCACCCTCGGGAGCACTTCGTCAGCAGAGCGCACTCAAATACACAAGTTCATATCGGAAGTACGTGAGAGAACGAGAAGCAAACCCTCTCTCCATGCCACTATTTATAGGCCGGGCAAATCAAACCCACGCGCCAGGTGGATGGCTCTCCGAATTCCGTGCAATGAATTTGCATTAAATGGATGAACCGGACGCCTCGAATTCAGCCAAACGGCTATTTAAAGCACTCGAAGAACGTAACAACCGCATCATTAAAGACGTATCAGATGCGCCGGCCAGATAGCGCATCACCCCGATGCGCCCTCCGACATCAAGTGCATCATACAGACGCGTCCACTCAGCTGTCCATCGAATGTCACCAACATTAAATACAGAACTGACAGAGTTGGCAGCACACCTCCCAAAGTCTGAACAGTTGACAGCTTTTTCAGAAGACGAAGCGTCGGCAACGTCAGCATCATCATTACTTTACTCCGACTGTTACTGCCATGTGGCCACCCAACCATCCGCATGCGCCTCAAAAGCCATGCGCCTCAGACTTTTCATTGATCCCTAAAGACAGAAGGAAGGTCTCTATTTTGCTCGGCATGCCCCTCAAAAGCCATGCGCCCCAGACTGCTCTCTGATCCCGAAAGACAGGAGTAAAGTTACTACTGAAGCTCTGCATGCGCCTCAAAATCTATGCGCCCAGAATGGTTCGTGACTCCAAAAGGTTACGAGCCAGAGTCTCCTCATGTGCCTAATCCTAGGCGCATCCTACCAGATCACCCCCCATCAAATCCGAGATCTTCGAGCCATGAGTCGACGACACGTGTCCTTTGACTCAACTCACCCAAGATCTCAGCAACAGAAAGATCTTCTCCTCTGCTACGTGCCGGCTCACAACAGCAACATGAAGAAGTCTACCCTTCGATTAGGGCGTATCGTCCATGCGCCTCCATCAGTGATCACCACGTGGCGTCCCCACGCACCGGCGCATCCTACATGCGCGCATGAGCAGCCAGCCTGCAAAACTATAAATAGAGGGATCATTTCCTTCTCACACACACACAGAATACACAGAGAACATACATACCACCAGAGAGGCAGATACAGACACTCAACGTCTTCCTCCTCTCAGCAAGCTCCAGCACCCAGAGCAATCCGAACCTTCAGAAATCCGATAACCGTCGTCAGCTCGTCAACGGAGTCAACGCATTACCACTCGCTCCATCGGCACAAGGGACCCAGATAAACAAAAGTGTACTCCTAGGACTACGTCTAAAGTCCTATATTGTAACACTGTTCTGTTTGTATTAAAATTTGCAATAATACAATTTTAATGGCAAACAAGCTGACGACTCTGCTGGGGACCTCTTTCTCCTCTACCGAAAAAGCTGGGTCACAAGCCGACGACGTGAAGGTGGGCTCCTCCCATAATACGCTGGTCGTACGCCTCAATCAACAGGCGTATGAGGAGTTCATTTCTGAAGGAAGTACGAGTCCTTCGAAGCGGCTACCGAAGCCGAAGAAGACCCGTCGAGTCTGGGTGCGTAAGATCGATGCCTCGGGCACCACCACCGAAGGGAATGCGCCAATCCAGCCTTCCCTTCCTGCTGACGTCCTCAGCAACCAAGATGCGTCCACCGGTGCAGCGTATCTCTCGGGGAAGCGTGCGGCTAACCACATTCCCCAGCCATCTCCCTCTCAGGCGAGGAAGATGCGTCGACGGAGCAGGGGCGCAGCCAATTCCCCGTGCATCACCTCTGATGCGCCACTAAAAGTCTCTGTCTTTGACAGACTCACTCGCTGTAGTGGCAAGAAGAATTTGGATTCTGAGTACTACGCGCCCCAGCGGCCTGGTACGAAGAAGTCCAAGGCAGCACGGGCCATGCACCACAAACGTGCTATGCCAGCAGCAAGCTAGAAGCATGCGCTCACAATCATGCGCGCCGCTGATGGTAAGCTGTACAAGGTCGACTCAGGTGCTTCTGTGCCAGAAACGAATCGACCTTCAAAGTCCTCGTCTCGCTTGGGCGCATCTATTGCGTGCACAACCAAGTTGAATGAGGCAAATTCAGTGGTCTTGAACTCCCGTGCCTCCTCTGGTTGTGCATCTGTCACGTCCCAGAACCAGAATACTGGAGAGCGGGGGCGAATATAGCCAGCTACGTATATTGAAATGAAGTCCATCTCGCTATACGGTCACGACTGTCTAGATATGAGGGTTTACTATAAGCCAACAGTCTCTTAAGGTCAAGCCTACTGTCTAAATCTCAAGCAAATAATATAATTACAAGATGTTTGACCACCAAATATACAATAAAAGGCGTCCCAAATATTACATATCAGCTGATCATGAAGCTAGTCGTACAAAATGCTAGGACTAGCAAGAGTTAAGTCATACATGATCAACCCTAGGATTTGTTAATCATGTTTCCAGCCCGTAGGCAGACAGTAAGTAAAAGTGCATCGAGCTAACAGGTGCTCGTCGGCTAAACGCCTCAAAAGAATAATTTTACAATAGGGTGAGCAAAACAAAATAGAAAACCCACTCGTAGCTCGGGTTCCTTCTAGTTCCACCATCGGGCTGGAGGTTCGGTAGATCCTCGGGTGCTGCTCCGAAATCTGGCCACACAAAACCAGCTGGGTGAAACCCCAGAAAGAGCAAGTGCCACAAAGGAGGCCACGAAATAAGAACAAAAGCCAGCATATCAGAACATAAGAAAATGAAAGAAAAGTACAAGTAATAAAGAGCACGTCAGGACAATAAACGACTAGGGACGTGGAACTATTCGGGGAACCAAGTTACAACCCGTAAACCAAACAAGGACCGGGGTTGTAACCTTTCGCCTGAATAGCTCCTTGTCTCTACCCAATTATTGTTGAAGCAAGTAAAACAATCATGTTCAGGGGTACCAGGGTACAGGGACTAGACAAGACTTAGACAGGGCTAGACATCATCCATTCACAAGCGGCCAAGCAATTACTACGGCTTACTACTTTAACTAACTAGGGTTATCACAAGCCTAATTACTAACAAGATGCAATGAGAATTTCCCAGTCCCAAGCCCTGCAGACCATCCAGTTATCCTTCCGCGGGTTGAGAGTATGGTTGGGTACATTGCCCCGGAGACAATATACCCTTAGGTGACTTAGAGGGTGCAACACATGACAGTGCGCTGGAAATGTGCTATACTCGTCGGCAAGCTACAAGTCCAATTAAGAGCGCCCAGATAACGAGATTGCCTGTGACTGGAAATTCTCCATGAACTATAGTTTGATCTAGTCATTAGCCTAATCCATATTCAGTATGAATCCCTGACCGTGGGAACCAGGGAGTCACGTCCTAGACATGATGCAAGACAAGACAAGTGGATTGCACAAGCAAGCAAGCAGGAACACCCACGGTGTCAAGTTGATTATACGAGTCAAGTTAGCTGTCGCAACAGCATCAAGTCAAGTCAAGTTACAAGTTACAAGTCAAGTCAAGTCAGGAGTGCACCGCCACGGGCCACTATCAAGTTATCAAGGTAAATCATGTCAGGGTACTTGTCAGAAGTGCGCCACGACGCGCCACTATCATGTCAGGTTGGTCATGTCAGGAGTGCACCACTACGGGTCACTGTCGTGTTATGCTAGTTCCTTGTCATACCATGCCATGTACAATAGTCATTCCAAACATGTTAAGTAAAATCAAGTTCATGACAAAAGGCGTAAGGATACAAAAATGGGCATAAAATATCTAATAAAATATCAATATACAGGGCTATAGAAGAGCCAAGCTTAGAGAAATAAAACCAAGACTCCAAGAGCCAATGGATTGTGCAAGGGGTCAGGGGGTTGGATTGTACAGGTGTCAGCTGCGCAGGGTGCCAAGTGCGCAGGGGCACAGGGCGCAGTGGCAGATGGCGCATGGGTCAGATTGCGCATGAACAGACTGCGAAGGAGTGAACTGCGCAGGGGTGGATTGTGCATGAGCAGACTGCACAGGAGTGAACTGCGCAGGGGTGGATTGCGCATGAGCAGACTGCGCAGGAGTGAACTGCACAGGGTGAAGTGCGCAGGAATGGTTGGCGCATGGGGCTGAGCGCAGTTCACCATAGGGCAAACTACGCGGTCGGCACTGCGCTAAAGAGCGCAGGCCGAGAGGGGCTGTGCAGTCCAGCACTGCGCTAAAGAGCGCAGGCTGCAGGCTGCTACTCTAGGCCGAGAAGAACACCAAGAATTCAAATTTTCATATCTTTGTCAAATCAAAGCCAAATCTAGATTTTCAAAGTTCTAACTTGAGTAAAATTGAATTCTCTTCCACATGGAAGCATCAAAACCCACAAAAATCCAACCAAAATAGATCAAAACCATGTAAATTCGAAAATAGTTAAAACCTAGATCTAGAACAATGGAGACTCTAAATCACAAAATGCCAAGTTCTAATGTTGATCACCATGGCCTAATCTAGCTAATGAACAAATAAAATGTGGTTCTCATGTGGTGGCAAGGTGCACTTGCCTATGAGTGTTGGTGAGTTGTGTAGAGGAAGAAAGAAGAAGGAGATGGAGAAGTAAATGAAAAATAAAGAGGAGAGAGAAAAGTTAGGTGGGATTTAATGGAGGTGGGTGTGTTGTGTTGAGGGTGGAGCATAGGCTAAGGTGTTCCAATGCATTTTAAACCAAACCAAACCAAATCAAACCAATTCTCCTCCACAAAATAAAACCAAGTCATGTAAAACCCAATTACGAGAACCAAAATCTGCAAGTCAAGCCAATTACAAGTACATGCCAAAATCCGAGAAAATAAATACAGGTCTGAAATACATGCAAGCTTGACAAAAATACGTATCCAGAATGTGGGTGTTACAGCGTCTGAGGTCCGTTCAAGTCACTTCAGATGTTGTGGTTCTCCCACTACTGACCGGGATGCCTGTTTGGTATTAGATCAGGGGGCACAGCACTCACCCGACCACACCGGCGCTTGGCCTTGCCATGCGCCTAAAGGGGGTGTGAAGGCGGCACTCTCCTCCAACGATCTGCGTAACGTGATCACTCACAAGCGCCGATCAGGAGAGTCAACTGACAAGCACGATGTACCCCTGACGGGGCACACTTGTGCTGTTGTCACCATCATCTGCTGTTGTAAAACGGCAGTCCCACCAAGGCAGTCGGTGTTCCAGCGACTGCAATCATCGACACCCCTTCGACGTCGCCTCGGGAAGAAGGGGTCAACAGAAGAAGAACTAAGGGTTGCCTCATGCAACGTGATCTCTAACTCCTCGTCAGTCCGAAAGACGACTGGCAATTCCTCGTCCTCATCCAAAAGCCAGCCGAGAAAAACCAAGGCAGCTGTCTCGTCCTCCGGAGTGTTCGAAGGCACTCGGAGGAGGAAGAAGATCTTGGAGGAGGCTGGGGGTAGTCAGACCCTTGTCAAGCCTTCTTCTGAAGACGAAGGTGTCCAAAGCACAGCTGAGGCGCATCTTCATCCTCGAGGCAAAGTCAGCCTCCCAGAAGACCCTCAAAACGAGAATATCCTCCAGAACATAGCTGGGGGTAGTCTAGCATCTGCGAACTTGGATTCTGGAGACGAGGAGGCCATTCAAGACGAAGCCGAGGGTAATCAGGCCCTTGCCGATGCGCTCGTCGGGAGTGATCTCCAGAACATGGTTGGGGGTGGCCAAGATGAGCCAGGAGAGGCAACTCCCCTACAAGAGAGCGAGGCCGAGAGTGAAGCCTCAACCCATCCTTCCACTCCCGGTCGCGTCATGACAGTAAACGTGACTGGGGCGGATATCGAGTCTGACGCACCGCCACAAGACCTCGTCCAGCGCATAGACACATTAGAGGGAGGACTCAAAACCCTCTCTGCCTCTATGCAAATACTGACTCAGGCGGTGTTTGAGATACGGTCAGCCTTGACCAGAACACCTTCTACCGGTCCTGATCCTGGGGCCAATGGAGAATCGAGTATACCCCTTCAACGGGTATCCTCGGACACGGATCGCCGCGAGGCACCTCGGACGTCGGAGCCCTCAAATGCTCAACTCCCGGTGGTACCACCTTTCCCGACTCCCAGCTCCACAGAAGACATGGTCGAGATGATTAGGGACTTGCGGGAACGCTTTGAGTCCAAGACGAGGCAAGAGGAGCGCCAGAAGATGGGCATCCCCCAACCTTATCCCCTCGAGTGGAACAAGTTAGTTTATCCTCCAAAGTATAAACTACAAACACTGACGCCGTACGACGGAAAAGACTCTCCATGTCGCTACCTGACGTACTTCCAGTCTCAGACGGGGCATCTTCCGAAGGAGGATGCGCTCCTCACCAGCATATTCGTCGGAGCATTGAAGGGAGTGGCGTACGACTGGTACTGCAGCCTCTCCGACAATTCTATATCGTCCTTCGACGACCTGACACGCCTCTTTCTCGACCGTTTCTACGACGGCGGAAAGGACATGACAATGGCATCCCTTATAGAAATACGCCAGAAGGAGAAGGAAACGGTTCGAGTGTTCATCGAACGCTTCCGACAGCCCTGCTTCAGACTACCTCCGGGCATGCCAGAACATGCGCTTCTCTCCTCCTGCAGCATGAATATGCTGCCTGCAGTTAAGCTCTGGCTGAACTCCACTCCTCCTCCCGACTGGAGTTCTTTGATCATTGAAGCAGAAGCCGCAGAGAAGAAGGCGGCCAACGCTCATCTTCTGGGTGTCAGCTTCCCTGCCTTCGAGGACAAGGGGAAACGGTCTGCAGCCAACAACCCCGGACGAGAGACAAAGAAGAAATAGGCATTGACTGTTAATGCCTCAAAAGGTGCGTCAGCACCTACTCAGAAGCCTCCACTCACGCCAAGGCCAAAGAAGGTCTATTCGTTCAACGACGAAGACACTCTGCAACTCTTTGAGATACTGAAGCAGGGTGACAAGATCAAGCTTCCGGACCCGAAGCGTCCCGACGAGGTTGGGAAAGTGGACAACCCGAGGTACTGTCACTACCATCGGTTTGTCGGACACCCAACCAAAGACTGCTATGTCCTCAAGAATTACATCCAGCGCATGATCAATGCGGATGTAATTTCTGTCGATTACGAGGAGAAGACGGTGTCCGCCAACGTGGTATCACTCCAGTTCGGCACCTTGCCGCCAACTACCACACAAGATGGCGTCGTCTCCATTCCTAAGGCGACAATGGAGGTGGTTAACTTACCACCTACCTGTGACAACGTGAGTGGACTCATCCCACTCACCACATCTCGTGGGAAGGTCCTATGGGTTCACCCCGACCTCGTCTCCGAGGTGACTCAACCGGAGGTACGCCCTACCTCAAAATCTAAAGGCAGGAAGATCAAGTCTTGCCGTACGGTCTCTTCTTCAATGGGAGAGGCACTTTCTGTGCAGACACGTTCACAACTGAACGTCCAACCCGACGAAGCTGCCGTCGAGGTGGTACCCCCTGGCACCATCCCTGCTGTCCAGGAGGAGGGTCCATCTAAGCCCTCAGCAGCCAATAAGCAGAAGCATGTGGAGGCTCGTTTCGACAGACCTCTACGAAAGGAGAATGCTTCGGGGCTAGCCAAGCCCCACAACTTCGACATACTGGCACAATTGGCCAGTACTCCTGCCTGCCTATCCTTGTTCGAGCTCCTGCGTCTTTCCAAAGACTCCCGAGAAGCTCTCTGTGAAGCCCTGAAGGATGCTGAATCCTTCCTCAGTCAGGTCAAGCAGCCTGAAGATCTTCCAACTACCTGTACGCACTGTCATTGTGTGGATGAAGTTATCCCAAACATAACTTTCACCCAACAAGACATGCTGCTCAAGCACCACCGACATAACCGGCCACTGTACTACACAGGGTATGTCGGTTCAGTTAAGGTGAGTCGGATTCAGATCGATCCGGGGTCTTCCCTCAGCATCATTTCGAAGGCGCTACTCTCAACACTGGGGATCCCGATGTACCGGCTGGCGCCCTCCAACACAACAATCAGTGGCTTCAACGCTAGTAAAAGCGAGCCGTTGGGCAAAATTCGGCTGAAGTGTCACATTGGTAATCTCAAAACTGAGGTGACCCGCTACGTGGTGGATGCCGAGGTCAACTACAACATCCTGTTCGGTCGACCGTGGCTCCATGAGTACATGGTGGTGCCATCCATGCTCCACCAATGCATGAAGTACGTATCCACCAATGGCGTCATCCGGACGGAGTTCGCAGACATCGACCCTTTCAAAGGGATTGAAGCCTACTTCACCGACTCTGACTTGTACAAGTCACCTGACGAGGAAGAAGCCAATGATGCTGATGACGAGGCAGAAAACAGCAGCAGAGCCGAACATGGAGCCTGAGGTCACTCCTGATGCCCCTTTAAAGATCCGACACAAAGGCAAAACACCTCCGAGGTTGCCTCCCATGAGCATTAAGCTACTCGGAAAAGCACCAGCTGCTCCTGAAGCTCCCCTGAAGATACGCCTCAAGGGAAAGCCGCCTCAAACATCGGCTCCCCTCGTTGCAAAATTACAAGGGAAGGCACCAATCACCGGAGACGCAGTTGAGGCACCTCTGAAGGTGCGTCTCAAGGGCAAGCCGCCGCAGTCATCCAAGATACTCGAGAAGGCTCACATAACCCTCTCGGATCCCAAAATCAAAACTGTGGTGGACTCTCCTGATCCAATCCCAGTACTTACAGACGAAGAACTAGGCGAATACATCTCTGCTGATGTAGACGCACCCTCCCTAGACAATGTAATCCCACGGGATAAAATCTCGTATTTCATTAATAATAGAGTGTCTTTTAATTATTCATGTCTTCCACATTGGAATGCCATGTATACATTAGATAACGCTCTACGGTCGTTGCAAACACAAATAACGACCGTCCATCATGTAAATCGAGTAGTCCCGTCTCAAGGAGTCTGTTACATTGTCCCTCCACGAAGTCGAGACGAAGAATCCATCATCTTTGGTAAAGTCGAGCGTCATCAAGACCTTCTGCCACTCGAGCCAGAGCCAGATACCGACAGAATACAAGTCTATCGGTACACGGATACGGCAAAGCACATCATCCAAAAGATGGGCTACGACCTAAAAAGCAACAAAGGCCTGAACTACGGCAAGGGTCGACGTCTCCCTCTCCGGCTTCTAACACCTAAAGAAAAGCCGCATGACTACTACAATCGGACTCGACGGGGGGTAGGCTATGTCACGCCGCCATCAACTTCAGAGAGTTCGGACGTAGAGGAAGTAGAATATTCTCACTCCTCCGAAGCATCGACGTGGGATTCCGATACCAGCATCGGACCAGTCTTCAGGAAAGTGCTGTCAGCCAACATTACATTCGCACAACCTCAAGAAGATGAAGGCAAAGACCAAACGCTGGAACCCTTCGAAGAAGAACCCTAGGCTCAACGCCTAGGGGAACAATGGGAGTCTCGTTTTGAATTACGTGAACCTCCCACCGAAGACGAAGTCGAGCAGATCGACCTCGGGGACGGAGCTTCTTCCAAACCCATCTTCATCAGCAAAAGCCTAGAGGGAGAAGACCGAGAGTCTTTAATCCAGCTTGCTAAAGAGTATATCGATGTCTTCGCCTGGAGCTACGAAGACATGCAGGGACTTGATCCCCAGATCGCGATGCATAGGCTAAACATCTTACCTGATGCCAAGCCTGTCAAACAACAACAACGACGCTTTCGTCCGGACATCATGAACGCCATCGATCAGGAGGTGGATAAACTCTTGACTAGCGGCTTCATCCGTGAGGAACAACACCCAGATTGGGTAGCCAACGTCGTTCCCGTCACCAAGAAGAATGGGAAGATACGAGTCTGTATCGACTTCAGGGATCTCAACTTGGCTTGTCCGAAGGACGAATTCCCGCTTCCAATCACAGATGTGATGATCGACAACACATGTGACTTTGAACGCATGTCTTTCATGGACGGATATTCAGGCTACAACCAAATCAAGATGTTTCCCGATGATGTAAAACACACGTCATTCAGGACTCCGAAGGATATTTTTTGCTACACAGTGATGCCCTTCAGCTTGAAGAACGCCGGTGCGACATACCAACGAGCTATGAGCACCATTTTCCGTCAACATCTTCGCAAGACAGTCGAATGCTATGTTGACGACATCGCAGTCAAGAGCCGTCTCAAAAGAGATCACCTACAAGACCTCAAAACAGTCTTCGATCTCATGCGGGTGCACCAACTCAAGATGAACCCCGCTAAATCCTTCCTAGGGGTTTCTAATGAAAAGTTCTTGGGCTTCGTTATCACGGCAAAAGGCATTCATGTTGACCCCGAGAAGACTAAAGCCATCCTCAACATGGACCCTCCGAAGAATCTTCGAGAACTTCGGGGCCTACAGGGACGTCTGGCATACATCCGGAGGTTCATAACAAATCTTTCCGGTAAATGTCAACCCTTTACTCAGCTCATGAGGAAGGGAGTGTCTTACGTCTGGACAGAGGAATGCCAAAAGGCTTTCGACGACATCAAAGCCTACCTGACGAGCCCACCAGTCCTGGTGGCACCCGTCGCCGACAAACCATTTCTCCTCTATGTCCGTGCCATGGATCATTCCCTCGGTGCTCTGCTAGCCCAGAACAGCGATTCAGGCTATGAGCAAGCAATCTACTACCTCAGTCGAACGCTCATCGGGGCCGAACACCGGTACAACCCCGTAGAGAAGGAGTGCTTGGCTTTGGTGTTCGCTATCCAGAAGACTCGTCATTATGTCTCGGGCCAGACAATACATGTCATCTCCCGGGTCAATCCACTCAGAGTCATCATGAAAAAGCCAGGATCATTGAACTCCCGGCTAGCTACATGGGCAATCCTGCTAACACCGTATAACATGGTGTTTGTGCCACAAAAAGTTGTTAAGGGGCAGGCCCTCGCCGACTTTCTAGCTGCACACCCCATCCCAAAATCTTCAAGACTCTATGAAGACATCCCGGATGAATCCAACGTCACCGAAGAAAACTCCGTCTGGCGGATGTTTTTCGATGGCGCTTCGAGAACAGGCCCCAAAGGCCAAATTATCGCAGGAGTGGGGGTGGTGCTAGTCTCCCCCGCTCAGCTGGTCATCCAACGTGCTTACTCCCTTTCGAAGCCGTGCTCCAACAATGTTGCCGAGTACAATGCACTCATTATGGGACTCCAGCTGGCACAACAGCTGGGGGTGGATCATCTGGAGGCCTACGGCGATTCCAAACTCGTCGTAAACCAGATCAGAGGACAATATGAAGTTCGTCATGAAGATCTGATCCCTTACCATGAAGTTGCATTGAACATCATTTCAACCTTTACTGGGTTCTTCATCGAACATATACCCCGTCTACAAAACTTGGAGGCCGATGCTTTGGCTGGCCTCGCGGCCTCATTGGCAGCATCCCTCGGGACTCAACACTATGTCACGGTAGTCGGAAGAGACTTGGTCTGTCCTAAAAACAACCTATGCTCACACATGGCCCATGCCATGCCGACAAATACTGTGGTTAATGTCCGAGACTGGAGGTTCCCGTTCATCGACTTTGCTGTTTACGGAATTCTCCCAGAAGACCCGAAGAAAGCCGTCTCAGTCAGGAGACGTTCCCTTCGATTCTATTATGATACAGCCACTAAAATACTGTACCGATGCTCCTACGATGGGCTCCTCCTTCGATGCCTGTCCAATGAAGAAGCAGCCGAAGCCCTTCGAGAAGCTCATGACGGAACTTGCGGGGCTCATCAACCTGGGCATAAGCTGCAGGACCGACTGCGGTGCATGGGCTACTACTGGCCAACCATGGCCGCTGACGCCGTCGACTACACTAAGAAGTGCCATGCGTGCCAGCTTCACGCAGACTTCATTCACACACCGTCAGAACCTCTACATCCTACAGTCGCCTCCTGGCCCTTTGAAGCATGGGGCATGGACATTGTAGGGCCAATCACCCCTCCTTCATCGAGGGAATACCGCTTCATCCTGGCCATTACTGATTACTTCTCTAAATAGGCAGAAGCTGTCCCACTGGCAGAAGTGAAGAGCTCCAGGGTAATCAGCTTCATCAAACACCATGTCATCTACCACTTCGGAGTACCCCGACGGATTATCCATGACAATGGTCCTAAGTTCATCAGCCACATTTTCAGCAAGTTCTGTGACAAGAATCGTATCCAAAACGTGGCCTCAACCGCCTACAATCCGGCAGCAAACGGATTGGCCGAGGCGTTCAACAAAACTATCGTCAGGATACTCAAAAAGGTCGTGTCATCCAATAAACGCGACTGGAACGAAAAGCTTGGCGAATGCCTTTGGGCCTATCGCACAACGGTACGGACCCCAACAGGCAATACACCATTCTCCTTGGTCTACGGGAGTGAAGCGGTACTGCCTCTCGAGATCCAGATACCCTTACTCCGTGTAGCAATCACAAACAAACTCACAGAAGAGGACAATCAACGTCGTCATCTGCGGGAATTGGAGGCACTTGATGAGAAGCGTCTCCTAGCTCAACAACGCATCGAACTTTACCAAGCCCGTATATCACAAGCTTTCAATAAGAAGGTCAAACAGAGAACTTTCCATGTTGGCGACCAGGTTCTGGCAGTCAGGAGGCCGATGTTGTTAACCCACAAGACACCAGAAAAGTTCGAGCCCAAGTGGGAAGGACCTTTCATCATAGAGACGGTATACTCAAACGGTGCTTACCGCCTCGCCAAACCCAATGGGGACTTGTTTATGATGCCCATCAATGGCAAGTTCCTGAAGAAGTACTACTCTTGACATCCTTCAGACATGTGCTTCCATAAGGGGATTTATGGACCTAATCATCAAGGCTCGCGTACAATCCCTTTCCACAAACTCATGTGCTTCCGGAACCCAGCTGTTCCGTGGCATCCTCCAGTAGAAGAACAACCACGTCCACATCACCTCTGAGTTGTTCCCCTGCGGAACCTTACATTCCATAAGGCTACGCTATCCCGCATGTTTACCACGTCCGCATTACCTCTGAGTAAACATCCCATACAAACAACCCCCGTGTTGTCGTACATTGATCGCAGAACTTCCACGTCCACATTACCTCTGAGTAGTTCCGCGTATCCCCTAGAGTCATTCCTACCACGTCCATAACACCTCTGAGTAGGAAGATTCTATCGTCCGAACCCCCTATTTGCCACGTCCACATCACCTCTGAGCAAACATGGCGGTTCTCTCAAACTTATTATCTGTACTTAAAAAACCAAGGTGCGCAAAAGATAACAGGTCCACACAAATCATCAAGTTCATGATAAGCAAAAATGAACACATCACAGAAAAGGGTGTACTTCTTTATTTCTAAAAAGAGAGTAAAGGATTACAATATCCCCAGCAAGAGTTGCAGAAAACACAAAAAAATAAGAGACTGCGACCCCTAAGCATCCCCAGGGTTGGCCGAAAGCTCTTCAATACGACGCCTCAAGTCTGCCACCCGAGTCTCCACAGTTGCCAAGACCCGGCGCTCAGCTTCTTGACGCATCGCCTCTATGGCCTCAAGAGAGGTGTCCTTCTCATGCTTCTCATCCAAGTGCTGCCGCCGCTGAGCTAGGGCAAGAGCTCGGTGGGTGAAGGTTGCTTCCTCCTCCTTGAATGCCACGTGTTCAGTCTGGGCACGTTCGACATCTAACAAAAGTCGGGCTCGCTGATCCTCAAGGCGGCGGATCTGGGCATCAATATCCGCGATATTGGCATCCAACGCAGCTCGCACCTTCACTGTCTCCTGCGTAGACTGAGACAACCGCTCCACTGCAGCTTCAGTCTCAGCTACCTCGCGCTCCCAGACACTCACGGTGGCCTGGTAAGAAGACTCAATCTCGGCAATCAGCTTCCCCTTCTCTACATCTATCAAGACGGAGAGGTCATTGCGCTGGATGCGCTGAAATTCCGAGAGCCGCTGGTCCAGCTCAACCACCGAAGCCTCCAGGATCTCGGCCATATGATCATGGCCTTGGTAAAGACGGATCAGGTCGATATAAGGCATCGCCAGAGTTTTTGCCGTTGCAAAGCTCCCATTGGCGTCCATCACCGCAGATATACCCCTCTGCAATATTTTATATACCCCCTCAACGATGAATTTCACATATTCATCTGCATTCGCCAGCACCTGCGGCGTCATAGCAGGAGTCGGAGGAGCGGCTGTAGTTGGCGGACCGGAGGAAGATCCGCCGACCCCAACCTGCGAGACTGGAACCTCGACATTGTTAGGCTCTTCATCAACAGGGGCTGGAATGCTAGCCTGAGGAGCCAAAGGATCAGAAGAAGTCGGGACAGGCGTCGAGATGGTACCCCAGGTGGAAGGAGCCACAGGGGGTTCTACACCCTTATCCTTCCCAAGCTCGGAAGAACCACCGACATCAGTGGCCACCTCTTCAGCCCCCAATGTTCTATCAGCAGCCAGTACCTCCCCTGGCAGATTGGGGAGTTCAACACTTGTCTCCTGACCCGCCTCAGGAGTCGGGGACGGCAGACGGATCTCTTCACCAAATCCCTCTACAGGGACAGGATCTGCCGCTACCTCCTGATCGGTAGCCACCTCAACTTCCGCGACTGAGGCTCCCTTCATCAAGACAAGGAGGGGAATCAACCCTCTCCTCTGTTCCAACCATACCTGTTGCCCCCGCAACAGGCTCTTGCAACTCTGGAGCGACGTCATCCGAAGACGACGAGCTCCACTCCGCTTCATCACCAGGAAGCCCCGTGTCTGTTAGACCCTCGGCGTCCAAGGCCCACGCTGCGGCCTTCATCTTCTCGGAAGCTGCTGCATCCTCAGCTTCCCTTCTGACATAATCTGGAGATGCTGGAATCTCTACAACAACATCCTCGGGGTTCTCCTCCATGGGAGACACCATAGTCGGCGGAATACGCACTTCAGATGAGCCCGCCATCTCCTTTGGCCTGTTTCCGCCAGATTTTAGAGTACGGGGCCTTCTTTTTAGCGGCTCCTACAAAAAAAAGGGGGGGAAGCATTGAAAGCTGAACTTAAAACCAGACTGTGCAGGACATTCTTACCTCTGCAGACGCTAAGTCCGAGGACACCGTCGGTGACGATGCCTTCTTCTGCTTCTTCGATGCAGGAAAGTCGACCTTTGTATCTGTACGCCTTTTCGATTGATTGGCCGAGGGTTTTACCTGACCCCCGGTAGATACGGTAGGGGCGCCTCGATAACCCGCCTCAGGTGGACGGTACGATCGAGCCTTCGCCAAAGTGTCTGCGGCCGCCGCTAAATGGGTGCCTGCAATAAAACTGGTCTTCCTATCATATCCGGCGGGCGCGGCAGCCATAACACAGTAAAATTTGGCGGCTGAGTAAAGAATCGGCGACCGCAAATTCTGGACAGGGAGCATAAAGCGAGCTCCGGTACACCCGGCATTGTAATAATGCCAAGCTCGTGCACCATCCAGCAAACTTCCAGCGTACCCCAAGGTGATACTGGGATTATCCAACATCAACTGAGCGTATCCGAATTGCCGTACAAAGCGGCTCGGGAAATACGGCTCCAGGTAACACTGGTTCCTGTTCCGATACACCAGATGGGACGGCCGGATACTTTGCAACCAGCAGAATCTCCATGGAGACAGAGTGGTGGCATCTTCACCCGAGTCCATCAAATCTTCGTTGGCCTCACAATCGAAAAAGACAGGACCAACTTTGGTGATCTCCCATCCCTGAAGGTGGGATAAAACTTTCCTGCAAACAGGAACACCAGTGTGCGACCAACTCCTCTGGTGGAAATGCCGGAGGAATGCATCTCCGGACCTGTGGTCTTCCTCCGAACCCGGGCTCATCACATTGGGATGGTGTAAAATTAACCACCCCATCAAATAATGAAACGGTAGTTCGACACACGGGAAGTTGTTGTTTCTGTCTCGCTCATGAACCACATCTCCCGTAAACTCTCGTAGACCCCGCAGTAGGTTACACACCATTGCGGGGAGTAAAGCTAAAGGTCGACCAAAGGCCAACTTCACAGCCGGCAGAATTAAGTTCCGGGTCACCCTCTCTACAGAGCCAGACCCGCCTGAGAAGACATAGTCCCGGAGCCAAACCATGAGATACGCGACTAATACTGCTTTTGGCGACATCCGATAGGTGAGATGCCAGAAACAGCTATAAGAGCGTTCATCCGACTGCCGGTCCTCGTTCTCCCAGGGATTCTTCTCCCTAACCTGCTCATTTTCGGAAAGCACCTCGTTATGAGAAAGTGCCGACGAAGTAGAAAAATGGGAGGGATCCTCTTTGTCTTGCCTAAAGACGTAATCTCTCCAAGCGGTCACATGAGGCTGTGACCCGCTCTTATCCTTCTTCTGCATATAGTAGTGATGACTCGCCACTTTCTTGAAGACGGCCATCATCTCCTCAGCTTTGTCCCCCAGGACTTGGAATTCTTTATTGGTCGGGAAGTACTCCTCGTAAGGTTCTGATCCCCAGGGGAGTTTTGATACCTCGTACATTTCATGAAGCGCGAGCCCTAGCTCCCCCACCGGAGTGAAGAAGGTCCCGGTATGGGTATCAAACATCTCCAAGAGCGCAAGGAACATGTGCCTGTTAATGTCTACGCCTGCCTGAGTTGCACGGATCGCGGCGGTCAGCTCAATCTCTCGAAGCTCAGTTTGAAACCGCGACAGAATCCAATGTGTCAGTTTGTCCCATTTGGAAACATAACGACACCAACCCTCTACCCGAAAGTCTCCTTTTGGATATGATTGTTCTATCAACAGCATACGTCTCGCAAAAGACGAGACACCAAAGGCAAATGTATTGACGGGAACATTACTGTAAATACTTCCGGGACGAAGAGTTCGCTAGGTGAAAGAAGTCCCAGACCGCATGGCGGCCAAAGTATCCCTTTGATCAGAAGAAGAATCGATTCTGATGATGCCTGCTACCGCTCCCCCCTGAGATGGAGTAACGTCCCAGGACATCCTCCTCTTGGAAGCAAGACGACAGAAAGCCGACAAAGGCCACTGACGTTCGAGCTGCTTGACAGTCATATGCACTCCCCTTGCTGTAAAGAACCAGTCTTCTTTGACCTTCAGCACCTTTGCTTCAGTAGAAGTAAGGCGGTCCCCGAACAGGAACTCAGGCTTTAAGAAGGTCACATTATCGGAGGTGGAAGATTTCAGAACGCCACGTTCCATCATCCGTTTGAGGAACCCATGATGTTGTTCCCGGATTTGAATCATTCTTTCGGGATGCTGATCCAGCATAATAGCAGCTTGAGCAGGGTTTATCGCCTCTTCATCGTAATCTACTCCCATCTGGCCGAGGGCAGCGTCCAGAAGCACTTCGTTCAAGAGTGGGACAGTCATCGACACTGGCAAAGATTCAAGATGTTAGAAACAACAAAAGGATCGGAGCCTCATTCTCATCAAAAGCGCATAAAACTCAAGCGCATCTGAAAAAGTAAGCTTCAGCACATCATCAGGGTCTAAACCCATGCGCGTCAGCGATAGAGCCTCGGCGCATCATCAGGGTTTAGACCCATGCGCGTCGGCGGGAAAGATCTCAGCACATCATTAGGACTCAAAGTCCACATACGTTGGCAAATGAGAATGGTAGAGGACGATGAAGCTCACCAACCACCGCCGGCCGAACTTCGACAGGCGGGCGAGGAACGTCACCCGCGACAGCCTCTACAGGCTCCTTCTCTTTCCCCTTTCCCTTGCCAGCACCGCCGCTAGGAGTCTTGGGAGCCATTCTCTTGAAGAAGAAAGTTAGGGTTTTGAAGAAGAAACTCTAAAAAAGCAAAGGCAGAGAATAGAAGAACTCTTTCTCTCTCCGTCTCATGCCTATTTATAGGCACGGTCGCACGCATGAACCGATGAAAGGTGACCTCAGCCGTCGCCTCGGGTCATGTGAAAAGATAACAGAAAATAAAACCAAAAGATCATCATTAATCTTTTCGGTTACCGAGACGTTATCATTATCATTTACTGAGAGGAGCATGCGCCCGAACAAGCATGCGCCCGAACAGTCATGCGCTCCAACAGTCATGCGCCTTGACCACCATGCTTCTTATTCAAAGTATTCCAAAACTTATCTAAAAGTTTTGAAAACTTTGAAGGGGGTCTTGTAGAAGCATGGAATTTCAGAGCCAGAAAGTCTATGCGCCAGACTACATGTGCCAAAGCTTGGACAAAGTGCTTTACAGCAAAAGCAACAAATATAGACATTGAAAGAGGACTTTTTATTTTTAACATATAAAAGTCTATTACATGTCTAAGAAAGACTGCACAAAGGAGAATTTCTACAAAGAAAAGACCCTAAGTCTACAACCAGCAACCACCATGCGCCTTCAGTCAGGTGCAGCAGCCACCATGCGCCTTCAACCAGGCGCATCCCGCCATGCGCATCCAGCAGGGCGCATCCTTTCAGCAGCTCAGTTATGTGCATCCCCAGTTATGTGCATCCCTTCAGCAGTCCAGTTATGTGCCGCTCTTCCAGCCAGGCTCACCTGATAAGTGCTTCGACTAATGAAGCATTTAACCCTCTGGCTGGAACCAAGGAAGAGAAGAGTACCGTAAATCTGTGGCCAGGGGAGGCTTCGAAAGAGCCTCCAAAGGCGAAGGAAGACCGTGATCGAAACTGCGGCTAAATGAGCAGCTTTCAACACAACCAGAATGGACAACGCCCACTTTGAAGGAAGAAAGAGCCTAGTACCGCCATTCCGATCTACGGCTCTTCCGAAATAACGGAAACGAGGCCCGAGCATCCCTATCTTTGGATGCAACAGGCACCTTTCGTCTGCCTCGGAAGCCCTCGACTCCGTCTTTTGGATGTAACAGTCACCTTCAAGTGCATCAACGAAGAAATGACATCGCATCTTCACCCTCGGGAGCACTTCGTCAGCAGAGTGCACTCGAATACACAAGTTCATATCGGAAGTACGTGAGAGAACGAGAAGCAAACCCTCTCTCCATGCCACTATTTATAGGCCGGGCAAATCAAACCCACGCACCAAGTGGATGGCTCTCCGAATTCTGTGCAATGAATTTACATTAAATGGATGAACCGGACGCCTCGAATTCAGCCAAACGACTATTTAAAGCACTCGAAGAACGTAACAACTGCATCATTAAAGACGTATCAGATGCGCCGGCCAGATAGCGCATCACCCCGATGCGCCCTCCGACATCAAGCGCATCATACAGACGCGCCCACTCAGCTGTCCATCGATTGTCACCAACATTAAATACTGAACTGACAGAGTTGGCAGCACACCTCCCAAAGTCTGAACAGTTGACAGCTTTTCAGAAGATGAAGCGTCGGCAACGTCAGCATCATCATTACTTTACACCGACGATTACTGCCACGTGGCCACCCAACCATCCGCATGCGCCTCAAAAGCCATGCACCTCAGACTTTTTACTGATCCCTAAAGACAGAAGGAAGGTCTCCATTTTGCTCGGCATGCGCCTCAAAAGCCATGCGCCCCAGACTGCTCTCTGATCCCGAAAGACAGGAGTAAAGTCACTACTGAAGCTCTGCATGTGCCTCAAAAGCCATACGCCCAGAATGGTTCGTGACTCCAAAAGGTTACGAGCCAGAGTCTCCTCATGCGCCTAATCCTAGGCACATCCTACCAGATCACCCCCATCAAATCCGAGATCTTCGAGCCATGAGTCGACGACACGTGTCCTTTGACTCAACTCACCCAAGATCTCAGCAACAGAAAGATCTTCTCCTTTGCTACGTGCCGGCTCACAACAGCAACATGAAGAAGTCTACCCTTCGATTAGGGCGTATCGTCCATGCGCCTCCATCAGTGATCACCACGTGGCGTCCCCACGCACCGGTGCATCCTACATGCGCGCATGAGCAGCCAGCCTGCAAAACTATAAATAGAGGGATCATTTCCTTCTCACACACACAGAATACACAGAGAACATACATACCACCAGAGAGGCAGATACAGACACTCAACGTCTTCCTCCTCTCAGCAAGCTCCAGCACCCAGAGCAATCCGAACCTTCAAAAATCTGATAACCGTCGTCAGCTCGTCAACGGAGTCAACGCATTACCACTCGCTCCATCGGCACAAGGGACCCAGATAAACAAAAGTATACTCCTAGGACTACGTCTAAAGTCCTATATTGTAACGCTGTTCTGTTTGTATTGAAATTTACAATAATACAATTTTAATGGCAAACAGGAACTGACCCCCCCGCCACCTTAGGGAGGCCGCCCGACCCCCCTACCTTCGTTCCCGCCCCCCCATCGCCTGGGGGGCGCCGCTGCTCGACGTCGAACCGGAGGGTCCGCCCGACCCCTCCTTTTTTGCTGTCGTCCCCCACCGCCTGGGGGGGTGCCGCCGTTCGCCGTCTGTCCAGGCCCCCCTGTGCTCCCGCCCCCCCCCACTGCCTGGGGGGGCGCTGCCGCCACTACTAAAATAACCCTTTTAGCGACGTCAGAGTACGTCGCTAAAAAGGGGAAATTCGTCGCTAATTTCTATTAGCGACGTATTTAGCGACGAAAAATGGATGTCGCTTATAGGCTTGTCGCATATTACAATTTCGTCGCAATTCGTCGCTAGTTGCGACGTCACTTGTAGTGTCGCTAGACGTCGCTAATATGAGCGACAGATAGCGACGTCAGCATACGTCGCCAGTATAGCGACGTAGGACGACCACTTAGCGATGCCGTAAACTTTACATATGATGACATGGCATGGCAGCCATGTCAGCATATTAGCGACGCCTAGCAACAACTTTAGCGACGTTGGCTCTCAGGTGGTCATATACACGTCAGCAATATAGCGACGGATAGCGATGTTGCGTCACTATTTTGCGATGTATAGCGACGTGTAAAGGACGTCGCAAAACGTCGCAGAACGTCGCTATACGTCATAAAAAAATTAAAAAAAATATTTTGTATTTTTGTTATGCTGTGTCTATGTTTACAGTGTGTGTGAAGTGCAGTATTCGAACCATCGACAGTTTCGCTTACTGTTCTATGTTTTATCTTGGATAGAAAGAGCAACATTTTAAGGTACACTTCTCAGAGCTTCCTCTTCACGTCCTTCACCTTCTCGGAATCCTTTACGACGTCCCGAGAGAAAGTGAATAACGTGAAAATGAAGCTCTCAGAAGTACACCCTGAACTGTTGCTCTTTCTATCCAAGATAAAACATACAACATGAATCGAAACTGTCGATGGTTTCGATCACTGCATTTCACATTCACTGTAAACACAGACACACATCATCATAAACATACACATTATATTTTTTAAAATTTGGGCAGCACCTCCTTTGTATATCAGATCATCGCTTATAACCAGCGTAGGTATATTTGTCATCCCCGTCGCAGATATCATCACAATTAACAGTCTTCCATCATAACAGTCTATAACTAATAGATGAATAACAGTCTCCCATGCATCATAACAGTCTACAACTAAATATCATACATGTACTCAATAAAAATACCAACAAATTAAATATCACAAACATACATGTCCAACAACGTACATGTCCAACAGAGTCAAATAATAATGAAAATTAGTGTACAGAAAGGTCAATGGGCCCATAGGGCCAATAAATACAAAGATGATAAAAAAATATACTGGATCACTGAGGACCCCTGCCGCGCATCTGGGATAGAATATAGTCATACTGCTCCTGGGTGAGCTGCACCGTAGGGGTAGTAGGAGGCAGTGCAATGTCTGGAGTCGGCACCGTCGATGGACCGGGAGGACGTATCTGCTCCAGCTTTCGCAGTCGCTCACCATAAACAGCAAGGGTACTCACCACCCTCTCAGTACTCGCCTCAAGCGAAGCCGAAACCTGAGTGAGTGAGACAGACATGCTCCTCTGCGATCCCTCCAGCTCGACCTGTCTACGTTCTGTACGCTGCGTAGACTCGGTGAGCGTGTGCAAGCTGGCAGCTGTAGCCTGATGCAGACTCATCAGCTCTTGTATACTACGATCGACCGCATCAAATCGTCCGGTAAAGATCGGAGGGTCGGATCGTCGCTCGACCGCATCAAAAATCTGCTGCTGCAAATCGCGACGCAGCTCCTCGATCTGACGACGAATATCCTCAGCTCGTGACGACGCCTGCGAAGCCGGAGACTGCGCACTGACAGAGGGGGCCCGGGATGACTCCGAAGCCAAATACGTGCCGTAGGATCCCGTACCGTAGTATGTACCCTTTTGAAGACCGCCAACGGCGGTCATCCAGAGCTCGTCCGGCGATGGAGCTGTAGGCGGCTGGGAGGAAGTACCAGCCCCTCCCTCTGCTTGCGCACTAGCAGCAGCAGCCTCCTCCTCCTGTAGCCGAACAAACTCGGCCTAGAACATGTTTGCTAACGTGTAAGTGTTTGCTAAAGTCTATATTGATATCTATTTTCCTGTTTTCTAAATTATAGTAAATTAATATAAAGAGTAGAACATACATATGCCTGCGTCGCCCTCTCGTCAATGAACTCCCCATCCCTCCGATAGGTGACCAGGAAGACGGTCACCATGTTCGGGTCCTCACCCTTTTTTACCTGTTAAAATATATTATCTATTCTTAGTATTAAACATTCTATCGAACTATATATAAATTAATGTCCGTCATAGGAAACGTACCAGACGACAAAATGTTCCGTCATCGGAATGGAGCCACCACACCACTTACCGGCGCTCGACCGCGCCACCTTGGCCTTGTCAGACCGCTCCTGGTACTTGGGCTCGCTGAATCTAGCCTTCATCGCAGCCCACTGCTCTGGCGTGATCCAACCATGGATCGGCTGTCCGGAGCGATCACGAGACTTCTGGTCGTGGACCGCATCACGGATGAGCTTGGCTGCGACGGCAGAAAATTGGCCCTCGATCCTCGCCGCCCGGTGTGGTGGATAGAAATAGGTCCTCTCAAGAAGTAAAATACAAAAGTTGTATAATATACACAAATGATTATTAAAATTTAAAAATAAACAAATTTTTTACCTTGAAGTGGGCGAACAAAAAGGCCTTCCTATCTGCGGGTGCATCTGAGTAGTTAATCCAAGGTCCACCATAGTTCTGCCTCATAAATACCCCTAGCTGTCTCTGTACTGCAGAAGGCCGATATCTATACAATAATAATTTTTATGAATATATATGTACATATAATCATTTGAGAAATATATATTAATTAATTAACTTACTTCATAGGCCCGTCCGTCCAAATCTTCATACGCGTCTCGCCCGGGGGAGCGCATGGAGGGTCGCTCTCACCTCCTGCCTGGGCAGGATCAGTCTGATCGCCGTCCTCCATATGCTCGGCGTCGGCTCCCCCCATGGAGCCGTCGGCAGGAGGAATGTTGGACGGGGGATCAGGGATGCTGGACGCGGGATCAGGAAGGCTAGACGACGAGGAAGGAGTCGCCAACCTGCTGGAACTGCCTTGTCCTGGTAATGGACCGGGAACAGAACGGTACAATGGCGTACTCGGAGATAAGGATGAGGGTACGAAATCTCCATCCTAGCCCGAGGCTGACGAGACTGCCTAATATAAAATCCTCCGCGTCGTCCAGATGGTCTAGTCATACCTGATAATAACATATGACAATAAAACAAAAAAAACATATTTATATGATAGACATCACATATTTTTGAAAAATATCATAGTCACAGATAAATGTGTCAATAAAGTGTCACTGAAGTGTCACAGATTTATATGATAGAAGTGTCACTAAAGTGTCAATATGATGATAAAACAAACGTACAGATTTAATCCTCTTCTAAAAATTCATCTAGTTCGTTTAGCTCATCTACTTCTTCTTCTTCTTCCTCCTCCTCTACATCTTCACTTTTATCTGCATCTTCCTCTTCAGATAATTCTACTTCTTCTACACAATTAGATGTGTAATGAGGAACTTCTGTCATGTCCACTTCTATAATATTTGTTACAAGAGGTAGTTCATCCTCTTGATAAGCTATATCGTCAACCTCAAAGGTATTTCTAGCTTTGGTCTTGCATACTGCCCACCAGTCCGACCTTGTTGTTTCCCGTTTAGGATAACTTGTGAAGTACACGAACTGAGCCTGACTTGATAGGACAAATGGTTCATAGGCTTGATATCGACGCCGATAGTTTATATCAACAAGACCGTGCTTGTCTACTTTCCAACCTTGACCTTCAATCGGATCGAACCAATCACACCTGAATAACACAATCTTAGCAGGCTCTATTCCATAACTATATGTCAGCTCCACGATCTCCCGTAGCACGCCATAGAAATAGTTGCCCGCATCAACATCTTTATAGTTCGAAGATCTGATACACAAACAGCTATTTTTGGTGGAGTCGAGATCCACAAAGTTGTCTCTGATCGGGCAAGTTGTTGACTTGAACCTAAACCCATTAACACAGTAGCTTGGCCATATTTTTGCAGCATAAATTGATCCCTTGGCTAGCATTCTAATAGACTCATTCTCAAGTCTTGCGTATGGACGATCGACCTAAATACCACGAAAGAAGCAATTAAGCTCATTCTCAATCAAGTGCATATACAGAAAGGTAATTACAGAGTTCTCAAGTCTTACATATGCACTCAACCATGATGGAAAATAATGCCTTATTTCTTGTTCTTGTTCTTCTTCTGCTATGTGTGGCCTACCTGACCTCACATCATCATTAAATATGATGAAACAACATCGTTCAATTAATGTAATAGTATAATAATCAATACTATTAAAATAATGTAGACGTATTAATTACTTACCCCTCCAGTTTCTCTACTTCCTCCTCGTCGCAGTTGAGTAATACATACACCTGAGCAGCCCTTAGCTCATCATTGTTCAGATATCTCTTCTTCATTTTACCCGATGGCTTTTCTGGAGCATTGAATACCTTCAGTATTGTATCATTACTTTCATGATCTCCGTCGTCGTTTCTGGAAGCTCTCGTTCTATTAGTTGCAACATGAGGCTTGAAATACATCGAACAAAAGTTTGTAATCTCCTCGAGAACATAGGCTTCACAAATAGAACTCTCGACCCGTGCCTTATTTTCACCTTTCTTTTTAGGTGATTCAAATGTCGCTCGAACGGGTACATCCATCGATATTCGACGGGTCCACGTGCCTCATAGGATAGATGAATCGGCAAATGCTCCATAGAGTCAAAGAATCCAGGAGGAAATACCCTCTCTAGCTTGCACAGTGTTACTGCAATGTCCTTCTCTTGCTTTTCTAGACGATCAACGTGCAATTTCTTAGAACAAAGATCCCTGAAGAATATGCTAAGCTCCGTCAATGGATCCCAAACTGCCTGCGGTAAGAATTCCCGAAATGCAATCGGAATTAACCTCTCCATGAATACGTGACAGTCGTGGCTCTTCATACCCGTCAATTTATTTTCCTTCGGATCGACACATCTTCTCAGATTTGACACATATCCGTCTGGAAATTTTAGGCCCTGGATCCACCGACAAAGTCTCACTTTATCCTCCTTGTCCAGCGAGAAAATTGACTTCGGCAGGAACTGTTTTCCATTCTGCTCTATCAATGCAACGCAGGGCATTTGCATATTTCTTCTAAGTCCAACCTGGCCTTGGGATTGCCTTTCGTTTTTCCCTTTACGTCCATCACAGTATTAATTATGTTATCAAACACATTCTTCTCAATATGCATGACATCAAGATTATGTCTGATCAGATTGGTACTCCAGTATGGCAGATCCCAGAATATGATCCTCTTTGTCCAGTTATGATCTCTACCAAATCCATCGTACTTGTACCCAGTTGTAGGATCTTCGATAGCACTTGGAAAATCTTTAACCTCCTCCCATATCGTGGCTCCGCACCACCTTGGCGGTGGATCACCCTTCTCTACAATGCCGGCACTGAATGCATTCCTGTTCCTTCTGAACGGATGATCTTTTGGCAGAAATTGCCGATGACAAACAAAGAAGCACAGTTTTCCTCCGTGTTTCAAGCGGAAAGCCTTACTACGGTCCATGCAATACGGACATGAGAGACGGCCATGAGTGCTCCATCCAGATAACATTCCATAGGCCGAAAAGTCGTTGATGGTCCACACAAGGGTTGCCTTCATCTGAAAATTCTGCTTCCTGGAAACATCGTACGTGTTAGCGCCTACTTCCCATAACTGATTCAACTCATCTATCAAAGGCTGTAAGTACACATCAATGTTCCTCTTGGGATTGTTCGGACCAGGAATTATAACGGTTAGAAATATGTACTGAGTCTTCATGCACATCCAAGGCGGTAGGTTTACGGAGTGACAATCACAGGCCAGCACGAATACTGGGATCCCGAAAGACCAAAAGGAGTAAAACCGTCAGAAGATAGTCCCAACCTGACATTACGCGGATCTGAAGCAAAATTAGGATACACTCGATCAAAGTGCTTCCACGCTTCTCCATCGGATGGGTGATCCAACACTCCTTCAATCTGTTCTCGCATGTGCCAACTCATATTTTCGGCCGTCTCTTTCACCATAAATAATCTTTGCAACCGCGGCGTTAAATGCAAGTAGTGCATTGAATCGGTCGGTCTTCTTGCACCGGTAGACCTTCCTATACTAGTTGTCTTATAGCGATCAGTACCACAAAATCTGTACACATCTGCGTCCTTGTCGTCTTTGTAGTACAGCATGCACCCATTGCGACAAGAATCGATTTTCTTGTATCCCATCCAGAGCGATCTCACCATCCTCTTAGACCGGTAGAAGTCTTTAGGCAACTTAGCACCCGCCGGCAAGATCTCTATAATCAACTCCAACACTCGGTTGTAGCATTCTTGCGACATGTTAAAATCTGACTTAATGCTCAACAGTCTTGTAACCACCTCCAACAGTGAATGATCCTCACAACCAGGATACAATGGAGTCCTTGCATTCTCCAGCAACTCCATGAACTGTGCATCATCGGCGTTCGGTGCCTCCTCAGGTGCATCATGAACGAAACTAGGCCTCGCAGCGTCGAAAACCATGTTCACGCACCCGTCGTCGTATGCATAATTATCTGAAACAAAATTAGGTCCCGCATGCATATACGGCTCAACATAAGGCTTCGGCTCTGATGCTAAAGACACAAGTTCTCCGTGTGCGGTCCACTGATAGTAATTAGGCGTGAAACCCCTCGAGTACAAAAGATATGTCACTTCGACTTCTGGATAATATTTCACGTTATGACATTTCACACACGGACACTTAATTTTGGTGCCGTCCATGTACCGAGGGAACGCCTTAGCAAACTGCAGGAACTGCTCTACTTCCGCTATGTATTCATCCCGTACACCACACATATCATCAAGACGACGATTGTACATCCATGAACGATTTCGCAAGTAGTAATTCATATCCATTTGGAAATAATTCTGCAAAGATGGACACACATTATCCAATAGACACAAATTTATATATTATGTCTTATTATGGGACACACATTAGTAGCGGACAGTTACTAATAACAATGATATGCAATCTAGGTCAAACTAGTTGTACTAAGTCAAACAAAGTCAAACAAGGTCAAGCTAAGTCAAGCAAAGTCAAACAAGGTCAAAGTAGGTCAAGGGTTGACCTACAGTTGACTTTGTCAACGCTTAGTCCAATCTAGGTCAGATGTTGACTCTACTTTGACTTTCAGTCAAAATAGTCAACCTTGGTCAAACAAGGTCAAATCTAAGTCAAATATCATATTTATAGTCATTACCTACCAATGTACCCTTTACCTTATCGCTATTGGTATCCCAATACCAATACCTTAAGTTGGTACCCTTTACCTTATTGTCACGCCCACAGAACCAGAATACTGGAGAGCGGGAGAATGACTCAGCCAGCTACGTATTACGGGTAGATGAATACCGTATAATACGATCAATGCTGTCTAACCAGACGAGGGGGTGCATACTACATAAGGTCTTACTATGGTCATTTCACATCTATTGTCTCAATCATTCAAGCAAGAAACAGTAATAGAGAACATGTAAGATAAAGCAGTAAGGCGTCCCAAATGCTCAGTCAAAATGTTCTTGAGATCTGGCTTTACAAAACATAGCCAGATGGTATAACAAGTATACACAATTGTTATCAGCTGCAGTCTGACTTAATTACAATTATGTAAAAGTAAATGCAAGACAATCCGACTAACATGTCGGTGCCAAACGGCTAAGTATAAAGGTAAATAACAAAACGAGCGGTGAAGTAAGAAACCCACTCGAGTCCTCCTGCAATCATTCTCCTAGTGTTGACCATCCTGGAGGTAGAAGTAAGCTGAGTCCTCGGGAACCGGCTCTAATCTGGCCATGTAAAACCAAGAGGTTAGACCTCTAATAGCAAGTACCACAAGGAAGGACGATATGAAGGACTAAACCAGTAGTAAAAGAATATAATAATAGATCTCTGCTTGCTACTAGGATTCACATCACATCACGATACTTCGAACCAACCTCCCAACCAAACAAGGACAGAAGTTGACCCGTCATGTCCTGACATTCTGATCATCCCAGTTAGGTAACCGAGTAGTACAGTACACAAACAAATCATCTTGAATGGCCAATCAAATCCTACGGCTTGCTATTGTGAGTCCCAAGTTATCCTGGAATTATGCAATTAGGGATTCCTCAGTTCTTACTATGTGCGAGCAAGGCTAGTCTATCCAGTTAATCATGTGCGCCATGCATGAATTAGACGAGTCCTAGCAGGACGTCCGTCAATATACAATATACAATAATAATAAAAGCAGATACTGCTCCCTGCCCGTGTGGCAGGTTTACAGTATCTGTGGGGACCAGCCGGCCCGTCGGGCACTTAATAGTCCCAAGGGGGCTGCCATGTAAGAACTCGGGAATCTATTCTCTCCATGCCATCGTTATTTTATTTAACTTAGTCTCTACGTTAAGCGAAATCCCATGCCGTGGATCATGGTCATTCAAATGAGTACTTTTGTACGGGGTACGATATGCGCAACTCTACAACGATACCCGTGCGGCTATGTTGTAGGTCTTATATAGCGTGATGCAACAATCAAATCTAACCACGGAGTAATCATGCATGCCTTGACCATAAAGTACACATGCTGGTTTTTGTAAGAAAATAAATAACTAAATAAATAAATAAATAATTTGAAGCCTGCATGTGCCTGTATGCCAATATTCGGGATCGGCTAATCGAGTACAATAGTTCATTACATGAACGTGTCTCATTCATCCATTTCAATAAGACGACTAGCCAGTCTCTTAGTTCCAACTAGGAACGCATGATCAATTAGTCAAGATAACCATCGTCATTAATGGTGACAAAGCATGAAAGTCATTTAGCATCAAATAGGGTCGAGTCTATAACTCTCGAGGTCAAGTTCCAGTCTTACTGGGTATCCATCAATCAATCAAGACACAGGGCACTAATACCCAATTATTAACATGCTATGATTATCCAGTCCATACAAAAAGGCGTAAGAATATAATAGGAGAATTATCATGCTACTATTAAATGAATAGGTTATAGGAACAAATAGAAACACCCAGGTCAAGAAGTCACGCAAGCAAGTCTAGGCTAAGGTTAACAAGTCACGCCAAGTTTAGCATGAAGGAGTGGGCGTAAAAGGTGATACACGCTGGCAAGTATGAGCGTGAAAAGTGAAGCGTGACAAGTGATTCACGCACGCACGCTCAGCGTGAGGGTGAAAAGTCACGCACGCCAAAAGTCACGCACAATGTGATCGTGAAAAGTCACGCACGCAAGCTCAGGGACATGAGCGTGAAAAGTCACGTACTCAGCACAAAGATAGGAGCGTGACTCAAAATTCACGCAGACAACGCGAGCGTGACTAAAAATACACGCACGCAGACACAGTGTGAACGTGACTCAAAAGTCACGCAGACACGCACAGTGTGAACGTAACTCAAAAGTCACGCAGACACGCACAGTGTGAGCGTAACTCAAAAGTTACGCACGCATGTAAAGACATGAGCGTGACCAAAAATACACGCCAACACGTAAAGACGTGTGCGTGACTGGGCTGATGTTTTACGCGAGCACGTAAGAACGTGTGCGTACAACATTTCCCGAACTCCAAGTCCTATGGAGCCTCCGCTCCAGTGCCAAAATACACGCTAAGTTGGTGGACCAAAACCCATGAACAGCCGAAATACACAAACTTAGATCTAGGGAAATTAAGCCACAGAAACCAAAAATGCCAAGAACTAAACTCTCTCAGGATCATGAGAGGAAGAGAAATGAACCATAAAAATGGGTGATTGAGAAGCAAGTTTGCACTTGCCTTCTCCTGCTGCTGGTAGGTGGTGGGGAGTAATGAGAGGAAGAAGAAGAAGTAATGGTGAGAATGAAGTAATGAGGAGAGAGAAAGAGATGTAAGCTTTAAATAGGAAGGGTGGTGGTAGGTGGGTGTTGGGCCGGGTTTAAGGGGATCCGGCAAACCGAAACCCAATAACACCAAAGCAGCAAATAAAATGCAGGTAATAAAATTGCAGAAATATAATTGCAGAAATAAAATTTACAGGAAATTAATTAACATGAAAATTTAAAGAGCAGATAATTAATTAACATGAAACTAAAGGAATTTAAATACAGAATAATACATGATAAATACTAACTAAATACACATGAGTTGTACATATATAAAAATACGCATTTCGGGAACGGGGAGTGACATCTCTACCCACCTTAGAAAAATTCCGTCCTCGGAATTTTAAATCCAAGCCGGATAGAAATATCAGAGCTAAACTAATACAAGCAATTCTAGTGAGCAAGCAATCATTGTTACCATATCAAAAGCAAGTACTATATATGTAAATCCATCAATCTACGATATCAGGTAGTTCTATCCATAAGGCGATAAGCATGAGAAATCAAGATAATCAAGGTATACAGAAAAAGATATACCTTGTGAGTCAAACAGGTGTGGATACCGTGATCGGATATCATCCTCACGTTCCCACGTTGACTATCCCAAGGAGTGATGACCCCAAGCAACACGGACAAGACTAATTGTTCGGTTCTTGAGTATCTTCTCTCTTCGGTCCAAAATGGACACAGGCTGTTCCTCGTAAGACAGGTTGGTACCAACAACCAGCTCAGAATGATCGAGGACATGGCTTGGGTCCGATACATACCGACGTAATTGAGATACATGAAACACGTCATGCACCTCTTGTAACGAAGGTGGGAGTGATAAACGATGAGCAACATCGCCTATCCGATCAAGGATAACGAATGGGCCCACGTACCGCAGACTCAATTTTCCGCGAACGCCAAATCTAATGACCCCACGAGTAGGTGAGATCCGCAAAAATACGTGGTCCCCAACAGAGAACTCTAACGGCCTACGATGCTGGTCCGCCCAATGACGATGCCGGTCCTGCGCAACTCTAAGTCGCTCTCTAATTCCTTTAACTACTTCAACCGTCTGAATAATCATTTCTGGGCCTAGCATCTTCCTCTTCCCGATATCATCCCATGCAAGCGGTGACCTGCACTTCTTACCATATAATGCTTCGAATGGCGCCATCTGGATACTGGCCTGATAGCTATTGTTGTATGAGAACTCGACCAAGTGCAGGTGACTCTCCCAAGACCCTCCAAAATCTAGAGTACAAGCTCGTAACATATCTTCTAAAGTCTGAATCGTCCTTTCTGATTGCCCATCCGTCTGCGGATGGTAAGCCGTGCTGAATCTTAACTTGGTACCCAGACTATGATGTAAGCTCTTCAAGAAATGTGATGTAAAACGGGTATCTCGATCCGACACAATACTGATAGGAACTCTATGCTGCCTGACTATCTGTTGCATATACTCTGCCAACTTTTCTGTAGATTGTCCTACACTGAAAGAAAGAAAATGTGCTACCTTCGTAAGTCAGTCTACTATTACCCAAATAGCGTCTTTACCACTTGGTGATCTCGGTAAACCGGTCACAAAGTCCATTGTATATGCTCCCATTTCCATTCCGGGATAGAAAGTGGTTGCAATAACCCAGCTGGCCTCTGCTGTTCTGCCTTCACTTGTTGACATACCAAGCAACGAAAAACAAATCTAGCGATCTCCCTCTTCATCCCGTTCCACCAGAAATGCTGCTTGATATCTTGGTACATCTTGGTCCCTCCAGGGTGAATAGAATACTGAGAATTGTGAGCTTCTGCCATAACCTCCTGTCTGATATCTCCACTAGGCACACATAGACGTGATCCAAACCTAAGTGTACCATTTTCATGAATTCTCATCTCCTTCCTGAGCCCTGACTCACATTCTGCCCTAAGCTTCTGAATCCTTGGGTCTTGTGCCTGAGCTACCTGATCCTGCCTGCCTACAAGTCGAATTGAACTTACAGACTTGTTAGAACTCCTACATCACTAGGAAGTATAACTTCGATGCCCATCTCCTGAAGGTCTTCTAAGATGTGCCTCTGTGTTGTCAACATGAATGCGCCGCCTCTTATGCTGAGAGAGTCTGCTACTACATTAGCCTTGCCTGGGTGATACTGAAGCTCCAGTCATAATCCTTGATCAACTCCAACCACCTTCTCTGCCTCATGTTTAGTTCCTTCTGAGTAAAGATGTACTTTAGACTTTTATGATCTGTGTACATCTCCACTCGGTCACCATATAAGTAATGCCTCCATAGCTTCAGAGCAAACACTACTACTGCTGCTAACTCCAAATCATGAGTCGGATAATTCTTCTCGTGTCACGCCCCAGAACCAGAATACTGGAGAGCAGGGGCAGACATAGCCAGCTACGTATATTGAAATGGAAACCACCTCGATATACGGTCACGGCTGTCTAGATATGTGAGGGTTTTCTACAAGCCAACAGTCTCTTATGGTCATGAACAAGTCTAGTGTCTCAATCACCACAAGTAAGTAAAGTCGCAAGATGTATGATCATTAATATACAATAATAAGGCGTCCCAAATATTACATATTCAGCTGATCATGAAGCTAGTCGTTACAAAATGTTAGGACTAGCAAGAGTTTAGTCATACATGATCAACCCTAGGATTTGTCAATCATGTTTACAGCCCGTAGGCAGACAGTAAGTAAAAGTGCTCCGAGCTAACAGGTGCTCGTCGGCTAAATGCCTCAAAAGAATAATTTTTACAATAGAGTGAGCGAAACAAAATAGAAAACCCACTCTTGGCCCGAATTCCGTCTAGTGTTCACCATTGGGCTGGAAGCTTGGTAGATCTTCGGGAGCTGCTCCGAAATCTGGCCACACAAAACCAGCTGGGTCAACCCCAAAAAGAGCAAGTGCCACAAGGAGGCCACGAAATAAGAACAAAAGCCAGCAATCAGCACAGAAAATCTAATATTAAAGCTAAAATTACGAAAACATGTCAGGATGATATACGACGAGATAACCATGGAACTATTCCGATAGCCAGGTTACAACCTGTAAACCAAACAAGGACCGGGGTTGTAACCTTTCATCTGAACAGAGCTTGGTTTCCCACCATTTATCGGCAAAATAAGTAATGCAAGTAATCAAGACAGGAAGCAATCTTGCATGGGATCAAGACATGACTAGACTGGTTATACCTCATTCAATCAATCACGGCCAAGCAGATCCTACGGCTTACTACTTTAACTAACTAGGGTTATCACAGGCCTAATTACTAACAAGATGCAGTGAGATTGTTCCACAGCCACAAGCCCTGCAGACCATCCAGGCTACCCAGGACGAAAGATTGGGGTTGAATTCAGGTGGGTACATCGCCCAAAAGAAAAATGTACCCTTAGGTGACTTAGAGGGTGCAACACTCGACGGTGCGCTGGAAATGTGCCCTACTCGACGGCAGGCTACAGATCCCAAGAGCGCCCAGGTAACGGAATTGCCTGTAGCTGTGTCAATCTCTTCATGACTACTGTGTTATTCTAGTTATTAACCTTAGTCCATTTCAGTAGGTACTCCTGACCGTGGTACTCAGGAGTCCCCTCCTAGACATGATGCAAGACAGGACAAGTGGATTTAACAAGCAAGCAAGAAGAACCACCCACGGTGTCAAGGCATGTCAAGTTAAGTTATCAAGTCATGACAAGTCAGGAGTGCGCCGCCACGGGCCACTATCAAGTCATGTTGGTCATGTCAGGAGTGCACCACTACGGGTCACTGTCGTGTTATGCTAGTTCCTTGTCATATCATGCCATGTACAATAGTCATTCCAAACATATTAAGTAAATCAAGTTCATGACAAAAGGCGTAAGGATATAAAATGGGCATGAAATATCTAATAAAATATCAAAAGACAGGGTTATAAAAGAGCCAAGCTTAAAGAAATAAAACTAAAACTCCAAGGGTCAATAGGTTAAGCAAGGGGTCAGGGGAGCAGCGTACAAAAGTCACGCATGCTCAAGGGGAGCAGCTGGGAGAAAGTCACGCAAGCTCAAGGGAGCAGCTGCATGAAAAGTCACGCAAGCTCAAGGGAGCAGCTGCGTGAAAAGTCACGCAAGCTCAAGGGAACAGCTGCGTGAAAAGTCACGCACGCTCAAGGGAACAGCTGCGTGAAAAGTCACGCACGCTCAAGGGAGCAGTGTGTGAAAGTCACGCACGCTCAAGGAGACACGCTTCCAATAGGAAGCGTACTCAAGCCTGCATACCAGCACTAAAGAGCGCACGTAGCTCAGTGTGCGTAGCTAAACAGCTCTGCACACTGCTCACTGTCTTCTCCAAACAGCAAGAACACATGGCTGAAACCAAAACTTCAAAACACCATAACTTGGTCATCCGAACTCCAAATCCGGATTTCCAAAGTTCCAACTGGAGTGAAGCTGAAAGCTCTTCCACATGGAAACATCAGAACTCAAAGAAAACCAACCAAATGGATCAAAACATGTAAAATCCGAAAATAGCAATAACTTAGATCTACATCAACAGAGACTCCAAATCATAAAAACCCAAGAACTAATATTTGTCTCCATGTCCTAATCTAGCAAATGGACAAGGAAAAGAGGGTTCTCATGTAGTGGCAAGATGCACTTGCCTAGGGGTTGGGGAGTTGTGTGGAGGAAGAAAGAAGAAGAAGAAATTAATGGTGGTTATCAAGAGAGAGAAGAGGTTGGTGGAGTTATAAAGAGGGGGAGTTGTGGTGGGTTGAGGGTGTAGCATAGGGCTAGGGTGTTCCAACACATAAACCAAACCAAACCGATTCCAAACCAATTAAAACCGAGCCAAGCCCAAAACCCAAAAAACGAGAAATATCAAAATTTCACAAATTGAGAAAAATAAAAATACATACCAAAATCCCAGATACGAGTATAAATACGAAATACGGGAAATACGGGAAATGAGGGTGACATCTCGTGGTCCTGAAGTTGCCTAGATGCGTACGCTATCACCTTTCCATGTTGCATAAGGACACATCCAAGTCCTTTACCTGACGTATCACAATATACTGTAAAACCTCCGGTCCAACTGGCAATATAAGAATAGGTGCTGATATCAACTTCTGCTTCAAAGTCTCGAATGATGCCTGATATTCTGCCGACCAATCAAATGGCACATCCTTCCGGGTCAAGCGGGTCATGGGCGCTGAAAGCCTTGCAAAGTCTGACACAAATCTTCTGTAATATCCTGCCAATCCCAAGAAACTCCGCACATCTGCTACGGTCTTGGGTACTGGCCAACTCTCTACTTACTCTCTAACTCTCTACTGCTTCTACCTTCTTGGGATCTACTGCTACTCTCCAGCTCCTGATATGATATGACCCAAAAATGAAATATGATCCGACCAAAACTCACACTTACTGAGCTTGGCATACAACTGGTTCTCTCTCAAAACTTGCAACACTTTCCTGAGGTGGTCTTCATGCTCCTCTTCACTAGCAGAGTATACGAGAATGTCGTCAAGAACACAACGACAAACTGGTCTAAGTATGGCATAAAGATACGATTCATCAAATCCATGAATATTGCTGGAGCATTGGTCAAACCAAATGGCATTACTAAGAATTCATAATGCCCATACTTCGACCTGAATGCTGTCTTGGGAATATCTTCCTTCCGAACCCTCACCTGATGGTACCCTGAACGAAGATCTATCTTGGAGAAAACTCTAGCTTTGCTCAACTGATCAAATAAGTCGTCGATCCGGGTAATGGGTACTTGTTCTTCACTGTTGCTGCGTTAAGCTTCCTGTAGTCAATGCACAATCTGGACGACCCATCCTTCTTTCCTACAAGTACCACTGGTGCTGCCCATGGTGATACGCTAGCTTGGATGAACTTCTTCTCCATCAGTTCCTCTATATGCTGATATACCTTGGCCTGCTCTGAATCCGCCATTCTGTAAACTCGATCTGATATCGGTTTAGTTCTCGGTGCCAATTCTATACTGAACTCAATATCTCTAACTGGTGGTAGACCTGGGAGCTCTTCAGGAAATACGTCCAGAAATTCTTCAACTACCTTCGGAATCTGAACTTCTTCCATTGCCGTTATTACTCCCTGCTCTTGCTGAGTTGCCTCTGATCTGACTAAGGTGAACCGCTGCATGCCTGGAATATCAAAAGATACACTCCCTCTACGACAATCTATTATCGCATGACTGTCTTTCAGCCAGTCCATGCCTAAGATAACGTCAAAATTTCCAACAGGAAATTCTATCAACCGGGCGGGTAAGGAATGCCCGCAAACTACAATGCTACATGCTAGAATAACTCTACTAACCCCTACGAGCCCATTACCAGTGAGTATATTCAACCTCCCTGGCAATGCCTCAAACTCCATTCCTAGTCGTATCGCAAATCGTGCAGATATAAATGAATGGGATGCTCCCGAATCAAACAATGCTACTGCGGGATAAGGCGACGAGAATGTTACCTGCCACAACATCTCCCGATGCCAATGCCTCTTCCAAGGACAGAGTGAATGCTTGCCCTCGACCTCCTTGCTGATTCCCATGCTGCGGCCTAGCCTGGTGCTGCTGCTGGCCCCTTCCTTGATGATGCTGGGGTGGTCTATGCTGGTGTTGCTGCATCGGCGGTCCCTGCTGCCGAAACATCTGAGCCTGCGGTACTAACGGACGTTGTGCCAACGGCCTTACTGCCACTGCTGGTCCTCGATACTGGCCTGCCCCTGGTGCTGGCAGAGCAGGAAACTGCTGCCCTGGTCCTCTTGATCTCGAATTCATGGGACATGTGGTAACCCGATGGTCTGGATTTCCACATATCAGACACAGTCCATTCAATGTCCGACACACATCTCTAGTGTGTCCTATCTTCCCACAATAAGTGCATCCCGTCGGGGGTTGCTGGTTCTTCCTCTGTTGCTGTTGCTGCTGCTACCTGGGGGTGCTGGTCCTCGTATCGCCACATCGTGGATACGAATGCCAGTGGATGGTGCTGTTGTTCGGGGCGCTGCTCCCCCTCCTCCTTCTATCTGACTGTGGGATCTCTTCTGACCCCCAGTCCTTACTACAAGCCTCTGAATAGTGATCTCATGCCTTCGAGTTGCCGTTAATATTTCGTCAAAAGTTTGGTAATTGTGCCCCTCTATCAATTGCAAGAGCTCAAGATGAAACCCTTGCTGAAACCTCATGGCCCTCTGGCGCTCCGTTGCTACCATCTCTGGGGCGAATCTACTCAATCTGCAGAACTCCGCTGCATAAGCATCTACAGTCTTGTCGGCCTGCCTGAGGTTGATAAATTTCTGTTGTAGCTCAAACTGCGCCACAACTCCATAGTACTTGGTCTTGAATCTTGTAGTGAAATCGTCCCAAGCCACAGGACGTCTGATGCCCACTTCTTCTGATTCCCACCAATCACGTACGAGATCCTGAAGTAACAACTTCACTAGATCCACACGTTCTTCTGCCGGCACCTTAGCTGCGGTCAGAATAGCCTCAATATCCTTAAGTCATGCATCTGCTGAGATGGCATCCTCCGTGCCCTCGAAACGGCGGGGGTTGTACTTGCAAAACCTGGCTGATGCTCCTGAATCTGGCCTTGCCCCTCTTTCCAATGCTGTCTGCAATCCTTGGTTGAGTAGCACATTCTGCTCTTGTAGCTGAGTGTGCTGATGCGCTGCTGGACCAACATCTGATGTTGCTGAGTGGCCATCATTCCTCTCATGATCTTCAGAAGGGCTGGTGTGTCTACTTCCACAGGAGTAGGTGGAACTGTTGGTGGTGGTGGAACATCCGGATACTGCGATCCAGCTGCTGCTGCTGCTTCCACTATCACTTCTTCCTGAGTAGCCCCCTGAGGTGAGACTGGCCCTTGTTGCTGACCAACCTGGTCAGGTTGTCTATGTTTCTCTTGTTGTTGCTGCCCAGCTCTGACCGATGCGGACGAAGTGCCCCTAAGAAAAGGGACAAGAGAACAATCAAACAACCGGACATGAAGGATCGATGAAGTCAAAGGATACCGGAATGTCAAGCAAGGGTTTGAGAATAACGAATCATGAGATCAAGGGGAAATATGTGTGATTGAGACATCCTATAAATCAAAACACCCCACAAGTCTGAAATCAGACCTGCATGGGCCACCACTAAAACCTTGTCACGCCCCAGAACCAGAATACTGGAGAGCGGGGGAATGACTCAGCCAGCTACGTATTACGGGTAGATGAATACCGTATAATATGATCAATGCTGTCTAACCAGACGAGAGGGTGCATACTACATAAGGTCTTACTATGGTCATTTCACATCTATTGTCTCAATCATTCAAGCAATAAACAGTAATAGAGAACATGTAAGATAAAGCATAAGGCGTCCCAAATGCTCAGTCAAAATGTTCTTGAGATCTGGCTTTACAAAACATAGCCAGATGGTATAGCAAGTATACACAATTGTTATCAGCTGCAGTCTGACTTAATTACAATTATGTAAAGTAAATACAAGACAATCCGACTAACATGTCGGTGCCAAACGGCTAAGTATAAAAGTAAATAACAAAACGAGCGGTGAAGTAAGGAACCCACTCGAGACCTCCTGTAATCATTCTCCTAGTGTTGACCATCCTGGAGGTAGAAGTAAGCTGAGTCCTCGGGAACCGGCTCTAAATCTGGCCATGCAAACCAGAGAGGTTAACCTCTAATAGCAAGTACCACAAGAGGACGATATAAGGACTAAACCATTAAAGAATATATAATAGATCTCTGTTTGCTACTAGGATCACATCATATCACGCACCGAACCAACCTCCCAACCAAACAAGTACAAAGTTGACACCGTCATGTCCTGACATTCTGATAATCCCAGTTGGTAACAGAGTAGTACAGTACACACAAACATCTTGAACGGCCATCAATCCACGGCTTGCTATTGTGAGTCCCAAGTTATCCTGGAATTATGCAATTAGGGATTCCTCAGTCTTACTATGTGCGAGCAAGGCGATCTATCCAGTTAATCATGTGCGCCATGCATGAATTTAGACGAGTCCTAGCAGGACGCCCGTCAATATACAATATACAATATAATAAAGCAGATACTGCTCCCTGCCCGTGTGGCAGGTTTACAGTATCTTGGGGACCAGCCGGCCCGTCGGGCACTTAATAACCCAAGGGGGCTGCCATGTAAGAATCGGGAATCCATTCTCTCCATGCCATCGTTATTTTATTTAACTTAATAGTCTCTACGTTAAGCGAAATCCCATACCGTGGATCATGGTCATTCAAATGATACTTTTGTACGGACGATATGCGCAACTCTACAACGATACCCGTGCGGCTATGTTGTAGGTCTTACATAGCGTGATGCAACAATCAAATCTAACCACGAAGAATCATGCCTTGACCATAAGTACACATCTGGTTTTTGTAAGAAAAAATAACTAATAAATAAATAAATATTTAAAGCCTGCATGTGCCTGTATGCCAATATCGGGATCGCTAATCGAGTACAATAGTTCATTACATGAACGTGTCTCATTCATCCATTTTAATAAGACGACTAGCCGTCTCTTAGTTCCAACTAGGAACGCATGATCAATTAGTCAAGATAACCATCGTCATTAATGGTGACAAAGCATGAAAGTCATTTAGCATCAAATAGGGTCGAGTCTATAACTCTCGAGGTCAAGTTCCAGTCTACTGGGTATCCATCAATCAATCAAGACACAGGGCACTAACCCAATTATTACATGCTATGATTATCCATCCCTGCAAAAAGGCGTAAGGATATAATAGGAGAATTACATGCTACTATTAAATGAATAGGTTATAGGAACAATATAAACACCCAGGTCAAGAAGTCACGCAAGCAGTCTAGGCTAAGGTTAAAAGTCACGCCAAGTTTAGCATGAAGGAGTGGGCGTAAAGGTGATACACGCTGGCAAGTATGAGCGTGAAAAGTGAAGCGTGAGAAGTGATTCACGCACGCACGCTCAGCGTGAGGGTGAAAAGTCACGCGCACGCCAAAAGTCACGCACAATGTGATCGTGAAAAGTCACGCACGCAAGCTCAGAGACATGAGCGTGAAAAGTCACGCACTCACACAAATATAGGACGACTCAAATTCACCAGAGAAACGTGAGCGTAACTAAAAATACACGCACGCAGACACAGTGTAACGTGACTCAAAAGTCACGCAGACACGCACAGTGTCGTAACTCAAAAGTCACGCAGACACACACAGTGTGAGCGTAACTCAAAAGTTACGCACGTATGTAAAGACATGAGCGTGACTAAAAATACACGCCAACACGTAAGACGTGTGCGTGACTGGACTGATGTTTTATGCGCGCACGTAAGAACGTGTGCGTACAACATTTCCCGAACTCCAAGTCCTATGGAGCCTCCGCTCCAGTGCCAAAATACACGCTAAGTTGGTGGACCAAAACCCATGAACAGCCGAAATACACAAACTTAGATCTAGGAAAATTAAGCCACCGAAACCCAAAAATGCCAAGAACTAAACTCTCTCAGGATCATGAGAGGAAGAGAATGAACCATAAAAATGGGTGATTGAGAAGCAAGTTTGCACTTGCCTTCTCCTGCTGCTGGAGGTGGTGGGGATATGAGAGAAGAAAGAAGTAATGGTGAAATGAAGTAATGAGGAGAGAGAAAGAGATGGAAGCTTTAAATAGGAAGGGTGGTGGTAGGTGGGGTGTTGGGCCGGGTTTAAAGGGATCCGGCAAACCGAACCCAATAACACTAAAGTAGCAATAAAATGCAGGTAATAAAATTGCAGAAATATAATTACAAAAATAAAATTTGCAGGAAATTAATTAACATAAAAATTTAAAGAGCAGATAATTAATTAACATGAAACTAAAGGAATTTAAATACAGAATAATACATGATAAATACAACTAAATACACATGAGTTGTACTATATAAAAATACGTATTCCGGGAACGGGATGACACTTATCGCTATTGGTACCCTTTACCTTATCGCTATTGGTATCCCAATACCAATACCGCGGTACATGGTTGGTACATTAAGGGTCTTTGACAAGATAACATGTTGTGAAAAAATATATCCTTATATATAGTTCTCCTACGGATTTTCTTTAACATTACTAAGAGAACTATAAGGATATCTTTTCACAACATGTCACCTCCTCAAAGACCCTTATGTGACAACCATGTCACCCTCGTCAATCCCTGAGCTACTGCAGCTGCAGGCATTTAACATATCACGTTTATAAAAATAACTAATAAATCTCTATCCTAACTAATAAATTAATATCCTACTTTAACATCTAATAACTCTCATAATCCTGCAGCTACGATGCAGTTGCAGGCAGTTCCTTCTAACATAAACTAATATCCTAATCTAAACTAACCCTTTAACTGAAACTAATTTCTAAACAATGCTAATCATGAACTGTACACTACTACCTAACATCATACCCATTACCTTAGGCTAGTATCTATCCACCTGCCTTAACATCATAACCCATTACCTTAGCTAATACCTTATCCTTAGGCTATAGGTAATTCATCTTACTTTGCTAATACCTTAGATACCTTAGAATACTACTCTAACCGTTCTAACAATATACCAACACTCCTAAGATACTCTAATATTTACATAGAGATATACCCATATGGTATCCTATTACCATAGACTAATCTAGGACACTCTTAAGATACTAGGATATCTAACTATCCTAGGATACCAAATTCCAGCCAAGATCTAACTTAGGGTACTAACTTCTAGCCTATATCCTAATATCCTATTATCTTGATACCCTCAGATACTAGCAAATCTAACTACCCTAAGATATCTAACTTAGAACTAACTTATCCAGGATAAATATGATACTAACTAACCTATCCAAGACACTAACTAACCTATCTAGGATACTAACTTCTAGTATCCTAAGATATTAACTCACCTATCTAACTCTAGGATACTAACTCCTAAACAATATTAAATTAGTGCCTAGGATACTATCCTAATATCTAACTTAGGATACTAACTTATGGATACATATCTAAATCCCTCTCACCTTTCTCACTCTCAAACACACACACACACACACACACACACACACACACACCCCACACACACACACACACACACACACACACACAATCTAACACTTATCTCATATCCCTCTTCACTCACACTCACACTACCATACTACCACACTACCATCTAAACAAGCCATCAATCACACACTACCTATATATTTACTATATATATATATAGGCATACATATATAGGTTAAAATATTTACATATACTAGGCTATAACCAAGGGACACAATATATACATTCAACAGTTATGCATTTATACTAAGAGATAGAGAGTGTATAGTGTCAAGTGTGCATATACAAGTGTCATGTGTGTACGTGTCCTCCCAAATCAAACTCGTGTCCAAATACTCGACACAATGTGTCCAAAAACCAACCAAACTCAACACATCCAAAACTGGACACAGTGCACGAACCTAGTGTGAACCAGTACGAGAGTGATTTCTCACTCCACGAATCCAATGGGCACGAGTCTTTGGGGATACGATGTGTGTCCGTGTGTTCGTGTGTCCGTGTGTGTGTGTGTCCGTGGGAGAGGAGGAGGAGGGAGAGGAGTTAGGTTAGGGTTTACCTGAGAAGAGGAGGAGGAGCTCGGATTGGGGGAGGAGGAGCTCGAGGAGGAGGATCTCGAGGAGGAGGATCTCGCCAAAGGGGGAGGGAGTCGCCGGGGTGGAGGGCACTGACAGAGGGGAGGGAGTCGCCGGGGGGGGGGGGGGGAATTAGAATTTTCGAGTGAGATGAGGGGGAAAGAAGGAAACGTGTGCCCTAAGTAAAATATTAGCGACGTCAAGTGTTGCAGTCGCTAAACTCGTAAAATTGGCGACATATGCTAATAATATGTTCTGAACGTCGCTATTCAGCGACGTAGTAAACTCCTGTCGCGAACGTCGCTACACGCTTTTGCGACGTGTATATAAAGCTGTCGCTATATTTCATACTACGACGTCATTTCTTGACGTCGCTAATTACGTCGCTATTAGATGATATTTTAGTGCGCGTACGCCTGGACCGGGGGTCCGCCCGACCCCCCCGACTCTGCTCCCAACCCCCCCCCCCCCCCCCCCCCGCCTGGGGGGGGCACTACCCTTCTTCCCGGAGGTCCTCCCCCCGCCGGCAAGTGGATCGGGCGGCGCGGGGGCGGAACCCTATATATATATATATATAATATATATATATATGTAATATATATGTATATATGACTCGAATGGCTCCTATATATATTACTCGAATGGCTCCTATATATATATATATATATATATATTTATATATATATATATATAATCTATATATATATATATAGGAGCCATTCGAGTCATATATATATTATATATATATTATATATAATATATATATATATATATATATATGGGTATTATTGAAAATTGAAATAGAAAACTAACAAGGAAGTTAGTACTAAACTTGCATGCCTTGGGCGACAACCACCCCCCCCCCCCCCCCCCCCCCCCCCCCCCACCACCGACGGACCATATATGTTCGACAATGTTGATCCAATCTAGGTCAGATGACCTGGTTTAATCAGTCCACACAAACACAATGCATTTGATAATGGATATATACTTTTCTAAGAGGCTGTTTGGATAGATGTAACTATTAGAAAGTAAAAGTTGTACTTATAACATTTTGAGTTACAATGCACTTGCAGCAAGTGACACTTTTCAAAATGTGCCAGTGAGGAAAATAAGTTTTTGTTTGGATGTCATTCAATGCAAGTGATATAATCACTCATTGACTGATGGTACACTAACCACTTAAAAACAAAAGGGAAAAATTACAAAATATTTGTCATGAAGCGGCCTTGTCTACCCACTTCATTTCCCATTCTCAATCCCATGCCTACTCCCCCGCCCAACCTCCCCATCGGCCATATTTTTCAAGGAAGCAGTGGCCGGATCTCGCCCCTCAACCGCCACCGTCCTCGTCGCCAACCCCTCACTCGTAGGTCGTTGTGGATCATTGTGGCCAAGCTGTGAGAGGTGGAATTGAAGAACAGTAACTATGATGTGTCAGAGATTGACACTTACATCGTATGTTACAGCTAACCAAACGAAACAACTCTGTTCATTTTCACATAAGGTGGCCACTTGCTGCATTTTTACTCTACTTGTTGGCTACCAAACATGCCCTAATTGAATGTCGTGCACCCGACCAATTGCAGCACTTGATTGCTTGTTGACTTGTCGACCATATGTCGTGATATATCACCGACTCAGTACGTGATTCTCCATCCTTCCTCACGAGTCGTTAAACTAATTAACTATTATCAAACTAAACCAACAAACCCTCAGTTTCTTGGACTTACATTAGATCCCAAACGTCTTTCTCAATCTATTTGTTCCCAAACTCCAAGGTTATTTTTCTTGCAATATTGGGTCAAGATATACTTTGGATTACACAATTCAATCAAAACCCCAAGGTTATGGCCCAATCCGAATTATATAAAAAGAAAATTTTTGTGTTGCGCCTACTTATTTTATCTTAACCGAATGATCATAATGTATAAAATTTTCCATATTTTCTTTGACCTACATAAACAATAAAAAAAAATATTGCACCATATTTATTTTACCATAATTCAAAGTACACTCCACTTATTTGAGGATATTTTGGTCATAATTCAACGTGTACCCACTTAAATGGAGATGAAATAACGTTAGGTCGTTGACGATTTTCATAAAAGTGAAGGGTTTCATATATCATAGTAATTCAATGTAGTGCATCTTGAATTATTATAAAATAAGTGAGGACAACTCAATTTTCTTTTGAGAAATTTGAGTTGTCCCTCACTTGTTTTATTATAATTCAGGTGCACCCCCACCGAATTGTCATAATGCATAAAATTTCCAACTTTTAAAAGAATGCCAATGACTAACCGTCAACTCCTTTGACCCCCCAATTAAGTGGGGCACCTTAAATTATGATCAAATACCTTCAAATAAGTGGGATGTACATTGAATTATGGTGAAATAAATGGAGTGTAAGTCAAAATTTTATTTTTATTTATGTAGGTCAAAATTTGACTGTTAATCTTTGACGATTTTCGTTAAAAGTGAAACTTTTTTATGTATTATAGTAATTTCGTGAAAATGTATCTTAAATTATGATAAAATAAGTACAAATCAACTTAAAACTTCTCTTCTTATATAAAATATATTTAAGAAATTCACAATCTCCTCCATCCAGACTGGGCCATGCAGGTCTAGAGAGTTTGCTGCCATACATGTCTCACCACAAATGTGCGCGCACTCTAGCTTCATCTCCGTATATTTTCTTTCCTCTTGCGCTTTTTTATGCGCCAAAGAATAGTACATATTGTTGTGTCGGAAGCTGATGGGATCAAGCACGAGCCCCATGGCCACTGCCACACGTCGAAGCAGCTGTCAAGTGACCGGCAATCGCCAGTCATGCATGTCACTAGAGTCGCGTTCTGCTGCAAGCAATATAGCAAGTCACCTCCCCTCTCTCTCTCTCTCTCTCTCTCTCTCTCTCTACACTCCGAGCTACGGAGGTGTGAATGGAATTTTAATGCAGATCATTTCCCCCACTGAACCGATCAGTATTTATTTAATTATGTACTGCCACTCATTCCGTCTTCACAGTTGATAAATACC
>JANAVB010035649.1:0-59151 GCA_029216955.1 Iris pallida | reverse complement strand
ACATCTATTACACCTTAGGATCAAGGCACAGATTTCTAATATCCCTTTGATTCACCGACAATATTTTTAAACTTTCATCTTAGCAATCAACTTTGTATTAGCCACATTTGATTTGTATCCAACCAATCGAAGTCAACATTCAGATGTTCTAAGCCACAATATTCTCTAGCCATCATTTACCCGTAGCATACTAACTGTCTTACTAGTCTGAGTCATCACTCGACTAAACAATTTCTAACCAAGCCAACTGTTACCATTTCTACAATCTCACTACCCAACATAGCATCACCGTCAGGGGACACTCGAGTCATCTAGCAACAATACATGACTCCCAGCTAAGTCTCGATACTACCCAGTACCCACAGATAGTCTCATCGCTGTTCTATGGAAAGGTAAACATACATCTCGTTCTGAGGTGGTAGAGGCAATATACCACTCAGAAACGAAGCCATCCTTAAACAATATCAACTCAATCCATTCCGGACATTCGTGATCTATAATGGTCACAGCACTTAGCCAACATCTCGGGGTCTCAATATCACAAGCCAACATTCTTAGGGTCTAGAAAGCAGTAGCCAGCACGCATGAGTCAATTCACCAATTCTGTTGAACTCATCCATCAATTATTTCATTCCCAACTCTTTCTTGCATCACATGCAATTCTCAACTTATTGCAGTATACCCAGCCACTTTTCTATATTCCCACATTTCTAACAGCATTCACAATATAGCATACTATGGCATCGAGTCATTGTTGGGTTATTTGTGTCCACACCAACAACAATCATTCTTTCAGGGGCATCACAGATGTATATAGACTTATTGTATGGAACATCCAGTGAACAGCCAAGAGGGTCAATGATCTTTCAGACACGAACAACATAGGATGATTACAGAACAACAACAATATAATCGCGGAAGCAATCTTTGATTTAATCGCGGAAGCAACGTTGAGTGATCGCGGAAGCAACTTTGGTCAATCATCGATGCAACTTTGATTTGAAACGAACCAAAGAAGAGACCAAGGACGTAAAGCCGTGCTCTGATACCAATTTGTCACGCCCCGATTCATAGAGTCATTTATTTACATATTTTATCTCTTGGAATCGATCATCCTCGCTTGGGCGTGATGCCGTACAAGTCTGGTATTGCACTTGTACAAGGCAAAGATGGTACATAATCGATTATTCTTCAAATAGGAACACATCGCAGCGGCAGAAGCAGATAAATTGAATTTAATGAGGACAATCTTTCTTATTGAATAGAAGTACATCACTTCTTTATAGCAGCGGAGGAAAAGAGTAACTTGAAGCCACAGAGATATGTAGAACTTTATTCTTTTATTGATAATTGAAGAAGAGTACAAGACTTGTATTGAAGTACAATGATTACAGCACATCTCACTTTACATTGGAAACCAACTGAACAATGCTATACAGCTTACATTTGATATTTAGATACAATGGATTACAACTCGATATACCGACTTGACTTACAATCTCACTGGTACAACTGATTACAATGTTCCATACATTATGCCCTTTATAAACAGAAGACATCATCTTATGCAAGGAGAGCTTCTGTATGTCCAACAAATCTTCGATGCCGCGGGACCAATCAAGCCAATCTTCGTGTGTAGAACATTCCAAGCACGAGCACCTGCCCACAAAACGTGGGTTAGCACATCATCTATGTACTGGCGAGCAGAATCCAACCCACTCGCATAAACCAACATTTTAAGTGATCATTTAAGCAAGCATTTATTAGAATGATCTTTCTTCTTGGGGCCTAACATCAGTTTACAGTTCATGGGCAATAATCAGAGTGAAGCATGTAAACATATTCTTAGTAGCATTCATGTGGACATATCATTTCTCATTCTTGGTGTTATCATGCAAAGGCATCATTGAGGCATACTAGGTGTTATCATGAAAAGGCATCATTGAGGCATCGTTAACATTAACATTTTAAACATGTTATAACAGTTCTCACTTCAAGCATCACTTAGCATGTATGTTGTGTTTGAGCAATGATTATAGCAAGGCATCTTTCTAGCATACTAAATAGAACATGTTAAGCAGGCAAGTTAAACCAACTTATACAATATCACAATTATGTGATTTCTTACCGATAGCCGACTCCTCGTACCTGTATCAATTACAGGTTATCTGATATACTTACTCTGCCTGCACAAAACATTCATTAGCATGCATCCTGACTACATGGTCACTGGTGTTGTTAAACCATATGGACTCTTCTCATTTCATTTCATTTTAAGATAATGCGGTCAGCATAGTAGGTGGCGAGCCTCTATGCCACCCCGTCTTATCCGTGCTCTCATAGCACTCATCATTATTTCCTCCTAGGCCGAATCGGTCCCCAGGGCCCTAGGAACCGTTCGAGGAAATTATTACTCAAACCTTGTATACAAGTTGTCCATGACCATGCGAATGCGTGTCCGACTCGATTGTGAACAAAATCGCATGGTAAAAATATTAAGGAAAGTAAAGGCAACAGTGCATCATTAGTCATATTCAATGACTTATTCTTTTCATCATTACCATCATTTCACTTGGTGATCTCAACGATCCCAGCTTTATCATTTCTCATTCATTGCTTCATTGCAACGTATCTCATATCATTCCTTTCTTAAGAGGAACTTAACATTCATTCATTTCATAGGGACATTTATTCATTCATTCATTTCTTATAAGGGACAGGCAATATTTCATATTCTTGCAACAGCTATACAGATAGTACATGATTCTAGTGTTTCATTCAGTTCATTGGTTCGATAGCATAGCCAGTTCATTTCTTATTCTATCATTCATAAGGCATCTCATTATTCAAGTGTCTACTTGTTCCAGCAGTGTTAAGCATAAGGGGCAATGTTATCAATTCATTCTCAGGCAGCGAATCACATTAACAGTTCAATGCGTTGTACATTTCAATAATTCTCAACAAAAGCATCTCTATTATTCAGCAACTAACATAAGGGACATTTAGGGGCCGTTCATAGCATTTCAATACTTCATCTATTAAGTATGAAGGAGTAAGGAGGAGGAAGGACAGTTCCACTCACTTGCAATAAAGGGTCTTCCTGTTCCGATCACACACAATTCCACTATGCGTAGCTCCACCAGCGAGCCACGTTTCAATACCCATTCCATCTAGCCAGCTAAGTTAGACTGCATCAGTCTCAATTCTCCTGATTCCCAAAATAAGTCATGGTCCAATATTCTGATCCCATCCAATAAGCCAACCAAATGCCTCGTACGGAGCGGGGCATTACATCCTCTTACAATGAATGAACGACGGGGTGTGATAGAACCGCCCCTCTCCCTCTAGAAGTAGGAGCTCATCCGACATCCCGACCATGACCAACGACCCCTAACAAGAGCACACCCTCGACCACATTATGCATAGTGAGCCGTAGAGTCAACATGAGAAGAATTGGGAAGTATCAGTAATCGAAATCGAGTCAGGCCAAGTTGTAGCCGTAGTCGTGCTCAAAAATCTATGTATCTCAATCACATTATTGAACTCCCAATTAATGGTATTTGTCCAACCTAATTTTCATTCATGTAGGTGGGAGAATATATACACAATGATAAGTGCTTCCCTAAAGCCCATAGAGCTATTGGACCATACCCATATGCTAAATATGGTTTGTGTGTTTGTGCTAGAGGCCGCGATAGATGCCCCTTATGAGTCATGAATTGTAGTTGGAGGTGTCAAAACAAGATGAGAATTGTTTAATAGGCAAGAGGTTACCATGGTTGCTAATTTTAGAGGAAACACAGGTGAAGGAAGAAAACGGATTGGTATTTAAGGTAAATGATATGTTATTGCTTCTGCTATTTTCTGCATGATAGATGCCACATGTATTTCTTTTCTATTTGTCTTTCTGTTTTATTTTTTTTCATTTCTCTTTCCTTTATTTTTTGACAATTATTTTCCAGGTTGCCTAACAATCCATCATCATATTTGGCTGCTTCCTTTAAGAAGAAATTGATATATTTATTCAAATTTGTGTCCTTGTTTTTTTCCGGATATCTGAAGATATCTCTGATTGTTTTGCTTCAGGATATAGGGAAAAACTTGCCAAAGGATTGCATCTCAAGATTGGAACCATCTGAGGCAAGCCTTCTATTTGGTCCTTGATATATATAATGATGGTGTTTGTTAGGCATGAACCTTGGGTGTCTGTTGGGAGCTATGACTGTTGAACTTTGATGCATCTTTTCTGAAATTTGATTGTCAGTGTATCTTTCCTCGCGAACTTGTCAAGAGCATAAAGACCCCATTTTTTATTCTTAACCCAGCATATGACTTTTGGCAGGTCTGTCTAGTCGACTATTCTTCCTTTTCGTTTATTATAATGTATACTTTCTAATATATTGTATTTATGAATTGCTCCTTAGTATTCTCCAGATACAACACATTCTGGCAGCAGATGCATCTGATCCTCAAGGACATTGGTTAAGGTGCAAGCGAAATATTCATGAGTGTGATTCCAATCAGATTGAAGTCCTGCAAGGTCATAATTGGAAACTTATGTGTCACTTGTGTTTCTGCTTATTGCTGGGACAATCAGATTATAATACAGAATCACATCGATTGTCAACAGATTTCAGGACATCCTGCTTAATGCCTTGAGTGAATTTCAGCATAACAGGGATGGCGGGATGTTTATTAACTCCTGCTTTGTGCACTGTCAGACAATGAGTAATATCACATGGCACTCGCCAAACTCTCCAAGAATTAAGAATAAGGTAGATGTTATTGAGTTCACTCTGAGATTTGCAGTATCAGTTATTGATGTTTGGCATGCCCATACTACCACGTTCATTGCTTTTTAATAGTCTAGCCTTTGCCAGATTTCATTTGAAAAGGTATCATTGTTCACTGTAATTGGCTAGTTGGTACTCAAATTAAAGACACAAGCATAACTATAAATATAATGGTAATATACAGAACATAGTTATGTAATAGGATAAAGCAAGTTGGTTTCTGCTGCAATAGCCTTTACTAACTGATGCAGATAGTGATTGATGAAGCAGACTATAATAATCTCTATTAATAAATTGATAATCTAATGGATGTATGTGGTAAAAGTGGAAGAGTTCCAAATGCTTTAAATGTACAACTTTTTTTCTTATCATGTAAGTAGCAGCATGTTTTGCTTGTATACTGAGTTGCTTAACACTAATTATAATCTGAATAGATCCTGACTTCAATATATGTAGTACTTTGTTTTCTCAAATTGATGGATCTTTATCAAATTTTGACTACTCAAAATTGTAGAGTGGAATAATAGAATAGTTTATTAATGAATGGGAGTTATATATAATAGGAGAGGCTAACCCCTCTCTTTTGTTGTAGGCAATGTTGGACTAAAGCCCACTACTATTATTATATAATATACTCAACACCCTCCCTCAAGCTGGAGCATAGATGTCAATCGTGCCCAGCTTGTTATATAGAAGTTGAACCCGATGACCTAAAAGAGGCTTCGTGAAGATATCAGTTATCTGATCACTGGTTCTTACATGGTGAAATTTTATCATCCCTTTTGTATGCTCATCACGGACAAAGTGGATGTCGATTTCAATATACTTCGTCCTTTCATGAAATACATGATTGGTAGCAATGTGGATGGTAGACTGATTATCACACCACATATCTGTTGTGTTCGTTCCTGTTTTTTCTCCCAATTCTTGTAGAAGATGTTTCATATATAACACCTTTGTTGTATCATGAGCAATGACTCGATACTCTGCTTCTGAACTTGACTGGGCTATTACATTCTGCTTCTTGCTCTTCCACAATACCAGGTTTCCGCAAATGAATACCAAGTAGCGAGACGTAGACCGTCGATCTGTCAGACTTGCACCCTAGTCAGCATCAGTAAGCACTCAACACGAGTGTGTCCATGATTCTCCATTCGAATTTTTTTTCCTGGACTGAGAACTGCCTGCCAGTGTAGAATTCTTGGAGAAGCCAGAAATTTACTTGCAACACTAACTGCGAAAGAGATGTCCGGACGAGTCATGACTAGCAAGTAGTTGAGTTTTCCAACTACTCATCGATACTGATCTGGATTGGTCACCAGGACCCCTTGTCTGGAAGTAACTTAGCCCTTGGATCCATAGGTGAGGTTGCAACCTTAGCTTGCATCATTCCTGCATCATTCATGTTAAGTGTTATATTAGAGTTATGAGTTAATGGACTTTAGTCCCACATTGCTTAGAATAATAGGAGAGGAGGCTAGCCTCTCCTATATATATGTAATCTCTCCCTTAATAATAATCATCCTATTATTTCTTCCTACATGGTATCAGAGCCAAAATTCTAGCCTCTCCAAAAAAAAAAAACTAGCCGTCTTTCCCCCCCCCCTTCGCGCTGCTGCTCAGCCCCCCCGGCATCCGCTCTAGTCAGCCCCCCTCCTCTGTCCGCTCCTGTCAGCCCCCCCCCTCTGTCCGCTCCTATCAGCCCCCCACCCCCGCGCTGCTGCTCAGCCCCCTTCCCCCCCGCTCCTGTCAGCCCCCCGCCCCCTCCGCTCCAGTCAGCCCTCCACCCCTGCTCCTGTCAGTCCCCCCCCGCTCCTGTCAGCCCCTCACCCCTCCGGCCTCTTGTCAGCCACCCCCCTTCCCCGATGCCTCCAAACCCTAACCCTACCCAAACCCTAACCATCTCCTTCCATCAACCGCCACCCTCTAAACCCTAGTTTATTTCTTCCAAACCCTAGTTTATTTCTTCCAAAAAAAAATCATTGTTGGATACTCAGAGGGGAAACATTTGTATGAACCTCTGCCCATCATGCTGAAAATTTAACAAGAGCACACATATAGTTTGTTGTGCATGAATCTTTGTTTCTTTCTTTGATCTTTACACCAGGATCTATCAGAGCTTACCATGGATTATCTCTCTGACCTGGCTTGTGATTCACACTATCTGCTTTCTATGCGTGTATCACGGTTCTGGCTCCGTTTTTAGCGTATTGGCAGAGTTGTTGTGTTTATCAAGTGGAAAGAACACATCGACAGTCGAATCTCTGACAAATGGGAGACTCTACGGCGAATAGCAGTGCCACAGATACTAGTGTCGGCAACACACTATCGGACACTAGCACAACAATTTCCTCCATTCGACTTGTCGATCGACATTTGGAAGGGCCAGAAGGCTACTCGATATGGAGAAAGAAGGTCGAGAAGACACTTCGGGTATGCAGTTGTCCAAATATCTGACTGACAACCCTCCAGCAGACGATGATCCTATCTTTGAGCAATGGGAGACAGATGACAGTCGACTGTTTACACAGTTGATGAACTCCATGGAACCATCGATGGAAGACATGGTTCAAACTACGGACTCCGTGAAGGAGTTATGGGAAATGTTGGCGGCAGCGTTTGATGGTAAACGCGATTTGTCTTGTATATATGACTCGGTCGTTGGTGTGTACCGAGCAAATCAAGGAGACAAATCTCATAAAGAGCATTTTCGGGCCTTCAAGGCTATGCCGGATGAGATCGACCGCGTACTACCTCTTACATCGGATATTAATGAAGCACGGGCTCAACGTGAGCAGCTTCATGTCATGGGTTATTTCGCCTCTCTTCGTCCTGATGCGGACTCTGCTCGTTCTCAGATTATTGCTGGATCTGATGTAACATCCCTGTTGGAAACACACTATCGTGTCCTTCGTGCTGCCAAAGTCGTTGAGACAACTCCGAGTGATACTCCTGCTGATCGTTCTATTCTCAAGGCCGCTCGTACATGATTTTGTGGTGGTCGTGACGGCCGACGGGGTGGCCGTAATGCTGGTCGTGATGGAGGACGAGGCAATGGCGGTCGTGATGGAGGAAAACCGCGCACATGCTTTAACTGTGGTCAGCTTGGCCATTTCTATTCGCAATGCACTAAATCACCTGCTGCTAATATCACCACTGACGCCCCTGATGATGGTGTCCGATCTATTCTGATGACTTCGGACTCATATATAGAGTTCCTTGATTTCCAGGCTCAACGTCGTAGTTAAGCATCCACGTCTGGTTCCATAGCCGGATACTCAGCCGCGTGCATAGTAAAACCCAAGCAATGGGTAATTGACTCTGGTGCATCCTCTCACATGACTGGTGACGCAGGTGTGATACATAATTATGTACCTGTACGTCGTGATTCTGGCATTACTGTTGCCAATGGAGGTTCCCTGACAGTCCGAGGCCGTGGAAATGCCAATCTTGCTTCCGGACTGTCACTCAATTATGTACTGCTTACTCCTGGGAACCCGTTCAGTTTAATTTCTATTAGTCAAATTACTCGTGAACTACATTGCTCGGTAACATTTTTTTTCTTCTGATGATTGTGTTTTTCAGGACCTAACAACTGGGAATACTATCGGTAAGGGGCATGTGGCTGGAGGCTTGTACCTGTTTGACGCAACTCCTTTCGTTGTCTGTGCCAGCAAGAAACCCGACCTTGTTGAGTTACATTGTCGGTTTGGCCATCCATCGTCCCAAGCTCTCCAGAAAATGTACCCATCTTTAGAAATTCTCACTTCCTTTTATTGCGAGCCATGTAGTTTAGCTAAACATCATCGGGTTCCTTATCCGGTAAGTCCAAATAAAATTGCTTCTGCTCCTTTCGAGTTTGTGCATTCTGATATATGGGAACCCTGTCCGTTTGAATCTGTCATGGGATTTAAGTACTTTGTTACTTTTGTCGATGATTACTCACGTGTCATCTTTATTTATTTGATGAAAAATCGCTCTGAATTATTTAACATCTGGTGCAACTTTTATGCCGAAATAAAAATACAATTTGGTCTTCCCATCAAAATTTTTCGGAGTGACAATGGCCGTGAGTATTTATCACATGATTTCGATAAACATCTTGCCCTCCATGGCATCATCCACCAAACTTCTTGTGCATACACACCACAACAAAATGGTGTAGCCGAATGCAAGAATCGTCATTTATTGGAAACAACACATGCTCTTATGTTTCATGCACGTACTCCCAAGCGATTTTGGTCGGATGCGGTTCTTACTGCTTGTTATCTTATTAACCGCATGCCTTCGTCCGTTTTCAATGGTAACACTCCTTTTTCTAGACTTTTTCCTGGACGAGAGCCATTTCCTCTGCCTCTCTGAATCTTTGGCTGCTTATGCTATGTATGGGATACCCGACCATCCCTTTCTAAATTAGATCCTAAGGCAATACAATGTATTTTTTTTGGGTATCCTAAAGATCAGAAAGGGTATCAGTGTTTCTCCCCTGTCTTAAAGCGATATTTTTTCACTCGGGATGTTACCTTTGTAGAAACCGACTTTCCATTGCTCCCACAATCAAAGGGTCCGGCTCCTCTGGTCTATCTCGAAGATGATTTTTTGTTATTTCTTCCTCAAACACAACAGCCCTCCGTACGGGTGCCCTCCCTTATCGAGCCAGTCTCCCAGTCAGATGGTCCACATACATCGATTCAGCCATTGCCAACATCGTCCACAGATTCATCCTCCTCTGGTTCGATCAACAGTTCCAGCTCAAATGAGTTGCCTCCTTCTGTTCCACCAGCAGCTCCACCAGTTCTGCCAGCAGCTCCGGTGGTCCCGCCTCCAGAACGTCCTCGTCGTGCCTGTCGTGATTATCCCTTATATGTTGACAACTACAAAGGTCTTACCAGTCACACTCAGTCTCTGGTGGCTACTATTGATGGGATTCAGATTCCCAAGACCGCTGAGGAGGGTCTCCGACATCCTGGTTGGCGTGCTGCTATGAACGAGGAGATGAAAGCTCTCCAGGAGAATCATACCTGGGACTTAGTCGACTTACCTACTGGTAAACAGGCAGTCGGCTGCAAATGGGTGTTCACGATTAAGGTCAAACCGGATGACACCCTTGATCGACTGAAGGCTCGGCTGGTGGCCAAAGGATTCTCTCAAACCTATGGTGAGGATTACTTCGAGACATTCTCTCCTGTGGCCAAAATGACATCCGTTCGTGTCCTCATGATCTCGTGCATGGTTTGGTCGATTTACGCATGTTGTTACTCAATTTGGCATGTGTTAATCGAAGAAGGACCATTCAATCTTCTATCGATACACATCTGCTGGAAGAATACTCCTTGGAGTCTACGTTGATGATATTGTAATCACGGGAGATGACAGCCAGGGCATTGCAAGCCTCAAGAAGTTTCTTGGAGAACAATTTTAAACCAAGGATATGGGATCCTTGAGCTATTTCTTGGGCATTGAGGTCACACGGGGTAAGAAGGACATTGTAATGTCTCAAAGAAAGTATGTGTTGGACATTCTAAATGATGCAGGCATGATGCAAGCAAAGGGAGCAACCTCACCTATGGATCCAGGGGCGAAGTTACTTCCAGATGAAGGGGTCCTGATGACCAATCCAGATCAGCATCGTCGAGTAGTTGGAAAACTCAACTACTTGGCGGTTATGACGCGTTTGGACATTTCTTTTGCAGTGAGTGTTGCAAGTAGATTTATGGCTTCTCCAAGAATTCTACACTGGCAGGTAGTTCTCAGAATTCTGTGTTATCTAGTAAAGAATCTAGGAAAAGGAATTCGAATGAAGAATAATGGACAAACTCGCATTGAGTGTTTTACTGATACTGACTGGGGAGCAAGCCTGACAGATAGACGGTCTATATCTGACTACTCAGTATTTATTGGTGGAAGCACGTTCGAGCTCAGAAGCAGAATATCGAGCTATTGCTCATGGCACGTCAGAGATATTATATATGAAGCATCTCCTACAAGAACTAGGAGAAGATGCAGGGTCTCAAGTGGCAGATCTATGGTGTGATAACCAGTCTGCTATTCACATTGCCACCAACCCAGTATTTCATGAACGGACGAAGCATATTGAAATTGACATTCATTTTGTTCGTGATGAATATAAGAAAGGAGTGATAAAGTTTCTACATGTGAGAACCGACGACCATATAGCTGATATATTCACAAAGCCTCTTATGGGTCCTCGGGTTCAATTTTTATGTAACAAGCTGGGCATGATTGACATCTATGCTCCAGCTTGAGGGAGGGTGTTAAGTGTTATATTAGAGTTATGAGTTAATGGGCTTTAGTCCTACATTGCTTAGAATAATAGGAGAGAAGGCTAGCCTCTCCTATATATATGTAATCTCTCCCTCAATAATAATCATCCTATTATTTTTTCCTACAATTCAGTATGTCCAGTACATACTTTGGGACATTACAATGTCCCGCTTACCCCATATGACCTCAATGCCTAAGAAATAGCTCTATGATCTCATATCCTTGATTTCAAATTGTTCTCCCAAAAATTTCTTGAGGCCTGCAATATCCTGCACGTCATATCCCGTGACTGCAATATCATCAATAAAGACACCCAGTAGTATCCTTCCAGTTGATGTCTGTCGGTAGAATACTGAATGATCGTTCTTTGATCGACACATGCCAAACTGAGTAACAACATGTGTAAATCGACCAAACACGCACGAGGTGACTGTTTGAGACCATAAAGGGCCTTTCGCAAATCACACTTTACCCTCCATTGCAACGAACCCGCGAGGTTGCATTACATATACTTCTTCATCAAGATATTCGTGGAGGAAAGTGTTCTTGATATCCAGCTGGAGCAATGGCCAGTCATAGCGAACAACCAAGGCCAAAAGTACACGAACAGACGTCATTCTGGCAACTAGGAAGGTCTCAAAATAATCCTTACCATAGGTCTGGAAATATCCTTTGGCCACCAGACGAGCTTTTAGGTAATCAAGAGAGCCATCTGGTTTTCCCTTGATCATGAACACCCATTTGCAACCTACTGCCTGTTTACCGGATGGTAAATCGACCAAGTCCCAAGTATGATTTTTTCTGAGAGCGTTCATCTCCTTGTTCATAGCAGCACGCCAACCGGAATGTTTCAGACCCTCCTCAGCATTTTTGGGAATCTGAATCCCATCAATAGTAGCCACCAGAGACTGAGTGTGATTTGTAAGTCCTTTGTAGCTGTCAATGTACAAGGGATGATCACGACATGCACGACGAGGATGAGTTGCTGGCGGAGAAGGCGCCGCTGGTGGAGTAGGCGGAGCTGCTAGTGGAATAGGCGGTGGCGAACCAGTAGAGCCAGAGGAGGATGACTCTGTAGGCATCATTGGCGTTGTTTGTGCAGGTGACGTTGGCACAGACAGAATCGGTGTCTCCGGACCATTGGATCGGGGAACTGGCTCGGTAAGGGAGGGCACCCGTATGGGGAGCTGTTGTGTTTGAGCAGGAAATATCAAAAAATCCTCTTCTGGATAAACTTTAGGAACCGGATCTGTTGTTTGTAAAAGTGGAAGAAATTCGGTTTCAACAAAGGTGACATCCCCAGTTAAAAAGTCTCTCTTTAAGACAGAGAAAAAACACTGTTACCATTTCTGATCTTTAGGATACCCAAGAAAATAGATTGTATTGCCTTATGATCTAATTTAGAAAGAAACGGTTGGGTTTCCCGAACATAACATAAGCAGCCAAAAATTTTGAGAGGCAGAGGAAATGGCTCTCGTCCTGAATATAGCCGAAAATATGGATTATTACTATTGAAGACTAACGATGGCATGCGATTAATAAGATAACAAGCGGTATGAATCGCATCAGACCAAAATCTATTGGGAGTACGTATATGAAATATAAGAGTATGCATTGTTTTTAAGAGATGCCGATTCTTGCGCTCGGCTATACCATTTTGTTGTGGTGTATACGGACAAGAAGTTTGATGAATGATGCCATTGCGGGCCAGATGACTATCGAACTCATGAGATAAGTACTCACGACCATTGTCACTCCGAATTTTTTTAATTGGAATACCAAATTGTGTTTTTATTTCGGCATAAAAATTGCACCAAATGTTAAATAATTCGGAACGGTGTTTCATCATATAAACAAAAGTGATAAGTGAGTAATCATCAACAAATGTAACAAATTATTTAAAACCTTTTACTGATTCCACCGGACATGGTTCCCATACATCAGAATGCACTAACTCGAAAGGAGCGAGTGCAATTTTATTATGACTCACCGGATAGGGAATCCGGTGATGTTTAGCCAAACTACAAGATGCACAATGAAAGGAAGCAGGGATATCTAAAGAAGAGTACATTTTCTGGAGAGCTTGGATAGATAGATGACCTAACTGACAATGTAACGCGAAAGGATCGAGTTTTACGTCGACATAGACAACAGAAGAATGTACATCAAACAAGTACAAGCCTCCAGCTATATGTCCCTTACCGATAGTCTTTCTAGTTTTCAGGTCCTGAGAAACACAACTATCAGAAAAAATGTTACCGAGCAATGCAGTTCACGAGTAATTTGACTAATTGAAATTAAACTGGACGGGTTTCCAGGTGTAAGCAATACAGAATTGAGCGACAGTCCGGAAGAAAGATTAGCACTTCCACGTCCTCGGACTGTCGGGGAACCTCTATTGGCAACAGTAATGCCAGAAACACGACGGATATAGACATAATTATGTATCATACCTGCATCACCAGTCATATGAGCAGACGCACCAGAGTCAATTATCCACTGCTTTGGCTTTACTATACATGCTGCAGAGAATCCGGCTGTGGATCCAGACGTTGAAGTTTCACCATGACATTGGCCTGAAAATCAAGGAACTCTGTATATAAATTCGAAGTCATCTGAACAGATCGGACACCATCATCAGGAGCATCAGTTGTGATATTTGCAGCAGGTGATTTAGTGCATTGCCAGTAGAAATGGCAAGCTGACCACAAGTAAAGCTTGTGCGTGGTCGTCCTCCATTGCGACCACCATTACTATGGCCCCCATCACGACCAGTATTGTGGCCACCACATCGTCCACCACGACCACCACGAATGCTTGTCTGAGCAGCGCTAAAAGCAGAGCGATCAGCAGGTCCATCACCCGAAGTGGTCTCTATGACTTTTGCTACTCGAAGGACACGATAATATGCTTCCATTAAAAGATGGAACTTCATATCTAGCAAATGATCTGAGATCGAGCAGAGTCCGCATCAGGACGTAAGGAGGCAAGGTACGCCATAACATAAGTTGTTCACGTTGAGCCCTAGCTTCATTGATATCTGTTGTTAGGGGCAATATATGATCAACCTCATCAGACATAGCCTTAAATGTCTTGAAGTGATCCGTATGAGATTTGTCTCCCTGATTTGCTCTGTATATGCCGATGACAGAGTCATAAATACGAGATAGATCGCGTTTGTCATCAAACGTCGTTGCTAGGACCGTCCATAATTCCTTAACGGAGTCCGTGTTCTGAACCATGTCTTCTACCTATGGTTCCATTGAGTTCATCAACTGTATAAACAGTCGACTATCATCTATCTTCTATTGCTCAAAGATATGATCAGTCTTTGCGGGCGGTTGTCAGTCAAATGTTTGGACAACCGCATCCATAGAAGCATCTTCTTGACCTTCTTACGCCATATCGAGTATCCCTCTGGTCCGTCCAATTTTCGATCGACAAGTCGAATTGAGAAAATCGTTGTACTAGTGTCCATTGGTTCCGCCATTATATTTCCAACGCTAGTACTATAATCACTAGCATTCGTCCTAGTGCTATCCATCCCTCAGATATCGGTTCCAAGTTTCGGAAGAAAAGAAAAATGTCGTTCATAGCAATATTCACAGTAGTGATGTGGATCACACAAGTCAGGATAGAGAGGACACTCACGAGGTAGATCCTGATGTGAAGATCAAGCAAGGAAACAAAAAATCATGCAAGACAACCATTGTGTTTGCTCTTTGTTGAACCTTCCCGAAGCTAATCGTTGGAGAGTCAGAGATTCCAACATGTTTCCTCTAAAATGTCCAAGTCAATGGCAAACTTTGAGAATCGGAGGTTCCTGTAAACAACCACGTTATTTACCCTTGAAGATTCCCAAGTTAATTGTTTAGGGTAGAGGTTCCTGCAAACAAACTTGTTTACCCTCCGTGAATTCCAAAGGAGCAATGTTGGAAACTGAGAGGTTTCTGCAAACAAATCAATGTTTACCCTCCGAGGATTGCAACATTTTTTTCCCAGAAACTTAGGGTTTCGATGGGAGTGGACACGGCTAGGGTTAGGGTTTAGACCCATGTGGAGGTGAGGAACGTCGGAGGGGGGGGGGGGTCGCCGGGTGGGGGGAGGTTGTGCCGGTGGCGGCAGCAACAGCAGCAGCGGCCAGGCGGGGGGGAGGGGGTCGCCGGGGGGTTGGGGGGAGAACACAGCAGCAACAGCAAGGGGCGGTCGCCGGGGTGGGGGGCGGATCGCGAGGGGGCGGGGGGGGGGGGTGAGGGGGGTGAATCGCCGGGGCGGTGGGGAGGCGGGTGGGCAGCGGGAGGGATTAGGGTTTTTTTCCTTTGTGGAGAGAGGGGGGTGGATAGGTTATGGCTCTGATACTATCACGCCCCGATTCGGGGAATCGTTCGCCTCCGCTTTGATTCACGTCGAATCGTTCGTCCTCGCTAAGGCGTGATGCCGTACAAGTCTGGAATTGCACTTGTACAAGGCGTGCTCGTGTTCCTTTTATAAAAGAGACATTTTGAATAGAGATTCGCAGCGGACGATAAAGAGGTTTTGGCAACACAGATATGATCTGAAATAAGTTCTTTATTGATATCTTTGAAATTACATTGCATAAAACATAAGGCTCTCAAACAGCCGAGATGAAATGCCAAACTTGGCTACAACTTGCAGAAATATTGAAATGAGATACAACTTGTTCCATACATCATATTCCTTTATTAATAATGCGGCAATAACCACCTTCAGCAAAATGCCTTCTTCTTCCAGTGGAAACTTCAAGATGTACGAAGCTTCTAAAGAGTCAGACAGCAAGCCTTCAGCGTCTATGATTATCCACTAGGTTCCCGGCACCTGTGGAGACGAGGGTCAGTACATTGCCACATATGTACTGGTGAGCGGCCGTAACCAATCTCACCATAAATCAACAGTAGTAAAATTACATGAATGTTCACTATTGATTTGTATTCTTTCTATCTTGCCTTAGGGTCCATTAACAATTCATATATTTGATGAGAAATATAAGAAGCATACAGTGATGTTAGAAACATAAGTAATTCATGTTGTTCTAACATAAACAATTCATATTGATCACCAATTTGGTGAATCTTACCCACGGTCGATAGCCATCCTGTAAATATTTATGAATACCACTTACTCTGCCTGCATAAGACATTGTTAGCTATGCCATCTGTCTATATGAAGGTCACTGGCGACACGCCATCTTGGACCGTCTTACTTGGTACAACGGCGCCCTTTCAGTGAGGGTAGCTAGCCCCACTGCAAGTCCCGTTTACCGATGCCAGTACGTCGGCATAATTCCTTGTTCCCCCTAGGACGAACCGGGTCCGTGGCCGCGGATTACCGTTCTGGGAACTACCTTGTATACAAGTTGTCCATGACCATGCATGCAATGCAACTTAACTAATAAGAGACATGACATGCATGATAATAGCATCTTCCACACATATTCGTAGTTATCATTTCATCTTTGCCATTTTCCCATCTTGCCATCTTACCAACTTGCCTTGAGCCATAGGCTCGCATATTCGTTCATCCAACCAAGGGACTATTCATGTTTAACCCATTCTTTCGAACCGAAGTCCAATATACTTACCGCCCAATGCTTGGGTCTTTGCATCACCTGTTAAACAATTCATATAGCATACGAGCATCATTCGATTTGCAACATAAGCCTAGCCATGTGATAATTTATCTTTCATTATCTTTCCTGTATTATTACTAGGCATCTTTTATTAAGCACCGAACGCAATAACAAGTCTACCATTGTTATGCGCGAAGATCAAGGATCGTCGAAGGATCAAAGCCACTCACTTGTTGGTGAATTGTCGAGAGAAAGAGGTCTTCCACGCAACGTCTAGTTCGGTCTACTGCGTTAGCACCTGCATTGGCACCAACGTCTGGTCAGCATACTTCTTCTCTTTCTCTCAGTGATTCGATATGAAATGCGTAGACAGTGAAAGTAAATCCATGAAAACATTCATCGAAAACAATCACGAAAACGCACACAAAAGCCAACAGCAAAAGCGACATCGAAAACCAGCAGGGCAACGGTCGCGGGGCAAGCGACTCTTATATAGAACTCTTCCCCCAAGACGCGCGCCACTGCATCTTGGGCATCATTTCAAAAGAGTCCAATCCATAACGAGGAAAGGATCTCAATTCATTATCCCGCGATCCTGGTAAAGTTTTCCCCAAGTAAGTTCCCCAATTCTCATCCGACTCGGCCATTCGGCCGCTAGCCCGCACCGTGCTCCGCAACGGATTCAGGGCATTACATATTATTACACTAACAAAAAGTTTCGTCCCCGAAACTTAAACACAAACCCACCTAGGTCAAACAACGAAGGAAACTTTTCCTTCACATCCGCCTCGAGTTCCCACGTCGACTCTTCGACGGAATGATTTCGCCAAAGCACTTGAACCAAGGAAACAACTCGGTTCCGTAAAATTTTATCCTTCCTATCCAAGATCTGCACGGGTTCCTCCACATAAGACAAGTCAGCTCTTAGCCCCAGCGGACCGAAGTCTACCACATGGCTTGGATCGTGTACATACTTCCGTAGTTGGGAAACATGGAAGATATCGTGCACTCCATCCAATGCCGGTGGCAACGCGATCTGATAGGCGACAGGGCCAACTCGCTTAAGAATTTCAAACGGGCCAACAAATCTCGGACTTAGCTTCCCCTTCGCACTGAATCGCATAACTCCGCGCATCGGTGACACCTTCAGAAATATGTGATCGCCTACCATAAATTCCAATGGTCGTCGATGAGTATCCACATAACTCTTCTGCCGACTTTGTGCCACAAGTAACTTCTCCCGAATTATGCGGACCTTCTCGACGGCCTGTTCCACCATCTCCGGACCAAGTACCTGTCGTTCACCGACTTCATCCCAACAAATCGGAGATCGACACTTTCGCCCGTATAATACTTCATACGGAGCCATTTGTATACTTGACTGGTAACTGTTATTGTAGGCAAATTCTGCTAGCGGCAAGTGAGTGTCCCAACTAGTTTTCAGATCAATAGCACAAAGCCGTAGCGTGTCTTCAAGTATCTGATTCACCCTCTCGGTCTGGCCATCGGTCTGTGGATGGTATGCAGAACTAAATTTCAATTGTGTTCCCATGGCAGCATGTAAACTGACCCAGAAACGCGATACAAATCGCCCATCCCGATCCGACACTATTGATGCCGGCACTCCATGCAGTCGCACAATTTCGTCCAAGTATAGCTGAGCCAACCGGTTGACGCTCCAAGTGGTTTTTATTGCGAGAAAATGTGCAGATTTGGTTAATCGATCAACGATGACCCAAATTGCATCATTCCCCTGCTGCGTCTTCGGCAAGCCAACTATAAAATCCATGGTTATATGATCCCACTTCCATTCTGGGATCGCGAGGTTCTGCATCTCCCCGTCGGACCTCTGGTGTTCCACCTTGACTCGTTGACACGCTAAGCATTGCGAGACAAAGAGGGCCACATCTCGTTTCATACCGTGCCACCAGAAGGTCGTGCGCAAATCCTTATACATTTTTGTACTTCCCGGATGCAAGGAATACTTGGCATAATGGGCCTCCGTCAAGATTTCTTTCCGGAGTTCCTCATCCTTTGGGACACATAGCCTCCCCTTGAGTCGCAACGATCCATCCCCGTGCCTGGTGAAGTCGCTGGCTTTACCCTTTTCCAATATTCCGCCAATCTTAATCAGGAACTCATCCGTCTTCTGTGCTGTCTTTATCTTTTCCAACAAACTCGGCTCAAGTTGAAGTTGAGCCAGTTGTGCATTTCGACCACGAATCTGGAGCTCAATTCCCATGCTTTCTAATTCCTCCAGTATTCGTTTGTCAACACTGAGCGATCCCACAAAGTTTCGACTCAACGCGTCCGCCACTACATTGCCTTTTCCTGGGGTGTACGCGATCGTCAAGTCGTAATCTTTTATAAGCTCCAACCAACGTCTTTGCCGTAAATTTAAATCTTTCTGAGTAAAGATGTACTTCAGGCTCTTATGATCGGTGAAGATCTCGCAAGCCACTCCATACAAGTAGTGCCTCCACAATTTCAATGCAAACACTATCGCTGCCAATTCCAAATTATGCGTTGGGTAATTTTTCTCGTGCGGCTTAAGCTGTCTCGAGGCATACGATATAACTTTCCCTCTCTGAGTCAACACACATCCCAAACCCAATCCGGACGCATCACTGTATATCTGGAATCCCTCGACGCCGTCTGGAAGTGTAAGGATTGGAGCTGATACGAGACGTTGCTTCAGATTTTGAAAGCAAGCCTCGCACTCATCAGTCCAATCGAATGCCACTCCCTTCTGGGTTAGCCGAGTTAAAGGCGCTGCCACTTTTGAAAAATCCTTGACAAACTTCCTGTAGTAGCCTGCCAAGCCGAGGAAACTTCGGATCTCGCTCGCCGATGTGGGTTGCTTCCAATCCACTATGGCTTCAATTTTCTTTGGGTCAACGGACACACCTTCCGCCGAGATAACGTGCCCTAGGAACGACACGCTACTCATCCAGAACTCACATTTGCTCAGCTTGGCATAGAGCTGATTGTCCCGTAGAGTCTGTAACACTGTCCTCAAATGTTCTGCATGGTCTTCTCTGTTCTTCGAGTATATTAGGATGTCGTCGATGAACACGACCGCAAATTTATCCAAAAAGGATCGAAAGACTCTGTTCATCATATCCATGAAAGCGGCAGGGGCGTTGGTCAGTCCGAAGGGCATGACTAAGAATTTATAGTGTCCATATCTAGTTCAGAATGTGGACTTAGGAACGTCATCGGGTTTGATCTTTAACTGATGATAGCCTGAGCGAAGATCAATCTTTGAAAATACAGATGCCCCTTGCAACTGATCGAAGAGGTCGTCTATTCGAGGCAACGGGTACTTGTTCCGAATTGTAACTTTGTTTAGCTCGCGGTAGTCGATGCACAGCCGCATCGATCCATCTTTCTTCTTCACAAATAGCACCGGAGCACCCCATGGTGAAACACTGGGTCTGATGTATCCCCTGTCTAATAATTCCTGTAGCTGCACTTTGAGTTCCTTTAATTCAGCAGGCGCCATCCTGTATGGTGCCCTTGAGATCGGACGAGCATCTGGAAATGTGTTAATAGTGAATTCAATCTCTCGATCCGGAGGCATTCCGGGTATCTCGTCAGGAAACACATCAGGAAATTCTGCCACGACTTCAGTGTTAGCTGAGTCTGCACCATTCTTGCGTGTGTCTCGAACAGAAGCAAGGTACCCTTCGCAGCCAGAATGTAACATTCGTCGGGCCGTAGTAGCTGAAATCACCATCGAAGCCTTCGTCGACGAACTGGCCGAGTAAGAGAATTCTGTTCCTCCAGGTAGGCGAAACAAAACTCGCTTCTTCGCACAGTCAATCGTTGCACAACATGCACTTAACCAATCCATTCCCAGAATGATATCATAATCTTTCATATCTAGCTCGACTACATCCAATGGTAGCCTTCTCTTTCCGATACATATGTAACCATCCCTACATATCATGTTAGTAGGCATCTCCACTCCTGATGGAGTACTAATACTAAGATATACATCCAACATTGTCATTTTTATTTCATGTTCCTTAACATAGTCTTTAGATATAAAACTGTGTAGCACCAGAATCAAATAAAGTACGTGCAGGAATGCCATTAAATAACAATATACCTGTCACGACAGTATCTGATGCAAATGCTTCCTCCTGAGTCAATGCAAAGACTCGGCCCTGGGCACCGGGCCTCTGATTCTGTGGTGGTTGATGGAGTCGTGGTGCCTGCCCACGATTCTGTTAATACTGTTGGTGATGCTGCTGCCTTGGAGGGTTCTGGTTGCCCCTCCCTGGACAGTTGCGAGACATATAGCCGAATTGACCACACCTATAACATTCTCCCTCTAAGACCTTACAGTCGTTAGCAAAGTGCCCTTTGTTGTGGCACTTGTTGCAGTACGGCCCAACCGGATTGGGTCGATGATAGCCACCGTAATTCTGACGCTTTGGCGCCTCATATCTGCCACCGTTGTTCGGTCTCTTGTTATGCAAATTCTATACCGACGCTTGCACTGGCGCCGTCGCAGGATAGTGTGGGTCCAGTTCCTTTGCGTGCTCATAAGACTCCTGAAAAGTCTTATATTTCTGAACCACAACTTGAGCCTTCAGAGCAGGCCTCAAGCCCTGCTCAAACCGACGAGCCTTAGATGCTTCGTTAGTAAACTTCGTGATTGCATATTGAGACAGTCTTGAAAACTCTGCCTCATACTCCTTCACCGTCAAGTTCCCCTGCTCGAGCTTCTGGAACTCCAATTCCTTAGCTCGCTGCTCAGTCGAAGAGAAGTACTGAGCCAGAAATGCCTCACGGAACATCTGCCAAGTAATTTTCGTTGTCCCATTCACTCCTGCAAGAATCCTTTTCTGACTTTGCCACCAGTAGTGTGCGTTGGAAATCAGCAGTAGTTTCACACACGAGACCCTCTTGGATCCAACAATACCCAAACTTCCAGGTGATCCTCCACTTCAACTAGCCAATCCATAGCAATGGTGGCTTCTTCTGTCCCTTTGAATTCCTTGCTGCAGATTTTCTTAAACTTTGTAATGTCGGCCACAGCAGTGGTTTTCTTAGCCGCCGGGGGTTCCTCTGCCTCCACAAGTTCGCTCTCTCGTGAGACTGGAGTGCCTTGAGCCCCATTGTTCACCACTGATCGGACCAACTGTTGCCGGGTATCTAGCTGCTTCTGTTGGGCTTCGAATTGCTTTGCGTTCTGCCTCTGCTGGCTCTCCATCATAGCCAGCATCCTCTCCATAGGGTCGGTTGAGGCTACAACCCTTGAGCTACTCGCATTGTTCGTTGTACCCGCCTTGGTCATCTCTGCAAAAACAGAGAAGCTTGTTAGTCTCATAAAATATTTATGGACTTATTGTATGGAACATCTCATTTCGGGACATTTAAAACCAAAGTTGTTCGAGAAGCGATAAAGCTTGTGTCATTTTCAAAATCTTAAAACCAAGAAATTCCCAAGGACGTAAAGCCGTGTTTTGATACCAAACTATCACGCCCCGATTCGGGGAATCGTTCGCCTCCGCTTTGATTCACGCCGAATCGTTCGTCCTAGCTAAGGCGTGATGCCGTACAAGTCTGGAATTGCACTTGTACAAGGCGTGCTCGTGTTCCTTTTATAAAAGAGACATTTTGAATAGAGATTCGCAGCGGACGATAAAGAAGTTTTGGCAACACAGATATGATCTGAAATAAGTTCTTTATTGATATCTTTGAAATTACATTGCATAAAACATAAGGCTCTCAAACAGCCGAGATGAAATGCCAAACTTGGCTACAACTTGCAGAAATATTGAAATGAGATACAACTTGTTCCATACATCATATCCCTTTATTAATAATGCGGCAATAACCACCTTCAGCAAAATGCCTTCTTCTTCAAGTGGAAACTTCAAGATGTACGAAGCTTCTAAAGAGTCGGACAGCAAGCCTTCAGCGTCTATGATTATCCACTAGGTTCTCGGCACCTGTGGAGACGAGGGTCAGTATATTGCCACATATGTACTGGTGAGCGGCCGTAACCAATCTCACCATAAATCAACAGTAGTAAAATTACATAAATGTTCACTATTGATTTGTATTCTTTCTATCTTGCCTTAGGGTCCATTAACAATTCATATATTTGATGAGAAATATAAGAAGCATACAGTGATGTTAGAAACATAAGCAATTCATGTTGTTCTAATATAAGCAATTCATATTGATTACCAATTTGGTGAATCTTACCCACGGTCGATAGCCATCCTGTAAATATTTATGAATACCACTTACTCTGCCTGCATAAGACATTGTTAGCTATGCCACCTGTCTATATGAAGGTCACTGGCGACACGCCATCTTGGACCGTCTTACTTGGTACAACGGCGCCCTTTCAGTGCGGGTAGCTAGCCCCACTGCAAGTCCCGTTTACCGATGCCAGTACGTCGGCATAATTCCTTGTTCCCCCTAGGACGAACCGAGTCCGTGGCCGCGGATTACCGTTCTGGGAACTACCTTGTATACAAGTTGTCCATGACCATGCATGCAATGCAACTTAACTAATAAGAGACATGACATGTATGATAATAGCATCTTCCACACATATTCGTAGTTCTCATTTCATCTTTGCCATTTTTCCATCTTGCCATCTTACCAACTTGCCTTGAGCCATAGGCTCGCATATTCGTTCATCCAACCAAGGGACTATTCATGTTTAACCCATTCTTTCAAACCGAAGTCCGATATACTTACCGTCCAATGCTTGGGTCTTTGCATCACCTGTTAAACAATTCATATAGCATACGAGCATCATTCGATTTGCAACATAAGCCTAGCCATGTGATAATTTATCTTTCATTATCTTTCCTGTATTATTACTAGGCATCTTTTATTAAGCACCGAACGCAATAACAAGTCTACCATTGTTATGCGCGAAGATCAAGAATCGTCGAAGGATCAAAGCCACTCACTTGTTGGTGAATTGCCAAGAGAAAGAGGTCTTCCACGCAACGTCAAGCTCGATCTACTGCGTTAGCACCTGCATTGGCACCAACGTCTGGTCAGCATACTTCTCTTTCTCTCAGTGATTCGATATGAAATGCGTAGACAGTGAAAGTAAATCCATGAAAACATTCATCGAAAACAATAACGAAAACGCACACAAAAGCCAACAGCAAAAGCGACATCGAAAACCAGCAGGACAACGGTCTCGGGGCAAGCGACTCTTATATAGAACTCTTCCCCCAAGACGCGCGCCACCGCATCTTGGGCATCATTTCAAAAGAGTCCAATCCATAACGAGGAAAGGATCTCAAATCATTATCCCGCGATCCTGGTAAAGTTTTCCCCAAGTAAGTTCCCCAATTTTCATCCGACTCGGCCATTCGGCCGCTAGTCCGCACCGTGCTCCGCAACGTATTCAGGGCATTACAGATACTATGTAGAGTGGAATAATAGAATGGTTTATTAATGAAGGGGAGTTACATATAAATAGGAGAGGCTAACCCCTCTCTCTTTTGTTCTAGGCAATGTGGGACTAAAGCCCACTAATAATATTATTATTATACTCAACAAAAATCCTCTCTTGTTTTATTACCCAAGGTTTATGCTGCAATAATTAGGCATATCGTGCGGGTAATAATCTGCAGCACTACTTGACAGTTTATACTAGCATCATCTGATCAGCTGTTCAGAGTATGTATGATATTGTATAAACATGAAATAATGGTATGTTTTATTTGTTTGATAATGTATAATGAATTAATAGTACCATCATGTTATGCCTGTAATGGTGTGTCCTATAGTGTTATAAAATGTTTATACTAGCATCACCAACGACTTATGTTGCAATAATTAGGTATAGTACGCATATAATAATCTGCAGAATTACTTGACAGTTTATACTAGCATCTTCTGACCAATTGTGGAGAGTATGTGTGATATTGTAAAAACATGAAGTGATGGTATGTTTTATTTGTTTCATAATGTACAATCGGTTAATAGTATCATAATGTCATGTTGCCTGTAATGGAGTGTCCTATAGTGTCATAAAATGTTTGACCTCATAAAATCTTGAGTAACGAAGGCTTAGGCTTAATATGCCTCCCAATCTTGATATCTTATTCCAATAAGTTTCTAAAATTATCGTCATATAATGCTGGAGAACAAAATCTCCTTTGGCAATTTCAGATTGAATCTGTTTTCCTTTTAGGCTTGCTTATATGATGGAAGGTGTGACCAAGTTTTCTGTCCACGCTTAGCCATAATTTCTCATCTTAGCAGTTGGTTAATTGACATATCTGTTATGTTCAACCTTTTACGTTTTCCGTAACTGTGCTTTTATATGTTGATAGAATCAGAGAGGAAATAATGAAATAGAAGATCTGCATTCGGCCTATGTCCAGGTGTATATATATGTTGAATATTTTTGTTATGATTTCATTGATAATTTCATGGCTATATATAGCATTACAATCCTCCTCATTAAATTAAATCCTCTGTGGAATATCCTGTGGCATATTCTGACATACCAAATATACCAACAGGATATTCCAATATACTTATTCTAATATACCAATACCAAATATACCAACACTCCCCCTCAAGATGGGAGAAAGATTCACTAAGCCCATCTTGTCACATCCTCTAATCATGCTCACAGAGCTAAGTCCCTTGGTCAGTTTGTCTGCTACCTGATCCTTGGTTGGAACGTAGCCCAGCTCCAGTAGTCCACTATCCAACTTCTCCTTGATGAACAACCTATCGATCTCGATGTATTTGGTTCTGTCATGCTGTATTGGATTGTTGGCGATACTAATAGCTGACTGGTTGTCACACCACAACTTTATCTTGGCTTATTGATCCAGCTTCAGCTCCACCAGCATATTTTTCGACCATAGCAGCTCTGCAACTCCCAAAACCATAGCTCTGTACTCCGCTTCAGCTGTCGATCTGGCCACCATTGACTGCTTCTTACTCCCCCAAGAGAAGACCAAGTTGCCTCCTACAAATATACAGTATCCCGAGGCAGATCTTCCGTCATCAGCACAGCTAGTCCAGTCAGAATCACAGTAGCCCTCGATGCTCACGTAATTATTCTTCCTGAATATCAGTCCCTTTCCGGGAGCACCCTTCAAGTATCTCAGAATCTCGTACACTGCGTCCATATGACCCTTCCGTGGGTCATGCATGTAGCGGCTCACCACACTTACTGCAAAGCAGATATCAGGACGTGTATGGCTCAAATAGATCAACTTGTCCACCAGCCTCTAGTATATCTCCCGATCAACTAGTTCCCCAGCCTCAGCAGCTAGCTTGAACCTCTGATCTAGTGACGTCGCTCCAGGTTTGTATCCCAACATCCCTGTCTCTGTAAGAAGGTCCAGTGCATACTTCATCTGGGAAATAACAATCTCCTTTGCTTCTCGAGCAATCTCAATCCCAAGGAAGTATCGAAGAAGGCCAAGGTCCTTCACCTTGAATTCCTTGCCAAACTTTTCCTTGAGTCGGACGATCTTCTGCTCATCATCTCCTGTGATAATCATATCGTCCACATACACCGCAAGCATGGTGATATGGCCTCTACTCCGATAGAAGAACACAGTATGATCAGCATTGAACTGTCGATATCATATTCCTATCATCGCCCTCCTGAATCTATCAAACCACGCTCGAGGAGACTGCTTCAGTCCATAGAGGGACTTCTTCAACCTGCAAACCTTGTCCACTGTCTGATTAGTGCCGAATCCTGGTAGTATCTTCATGTATACCTACTCCACTAGATCTCCATGAAGAAACGTATTCTTCACATCCAGTTGGTGTAGCTTCCATCCATCATTTGCTGCCAGAGAAATCAGGATCCTGACAGTGCTTATCTTCGCCATTAGTGCAAAGGTCTCGTCATAGTCAATGTCGTACGTCTGATTGTATCCTTTTGCCACCAGTCGAGCTTTGTAGCGCTCAACATGTCCATCTGGGTTCTGCTTCACAGTAAAGATCCACTTGCATCCGACTGCTCTCTTCCCTTCTGGCAGTTTTACCAGCTTCCAAGTGTGGTTCTTCTCAAGAGCCCCCAACTCCTCGTGCATCGCCGCTTTTCATTTTGGATTGTTCTTAGCAACCTGCCAATTGTTAGGTATAGTAATACTATCCAAAGACACAATGAATGCTCCATGAGAAGAGGAGATATGATCATATGAAACAAACTGAGCAAGGTCCCAACCATATCTAACAGGAGTATTTCTCGCGTTGCTACGAGTGGTCCTCCGTACTGACAATGGTGTGGGAGAAGTAGGTGTGGGAGGAGTAGGAAGAATGATATCACCTGAAGGGGACTCTCGTGGTAGTGTAGGTGTCTCAGGAGTCAAGACGGACGCATGCAAGGGACTTGACACTAGCACTATAGGTACTGGTCCTGCAGTTTGCTTCCCTCTGCTGCTGTAGGTAAGTATCTTCCCCTGAGCCGTGGGCCTAACACCTCTCATCTCCTTCCCCTGTTCCTCTTCACCTTCCTCCTCCTCCTCAACCGCACCTCTATGCCATGCTCCTAAATCGGTTACCAGGCTTTTACCAATCCCCCCCTCTTGCCTCATACTCGCAGTATCAGGTAAGTTGTTTAAGGTTCCCTCCTGACGGTAGTATGGCTCATGCTCCCTGACGTGAACATCCATGCTCACAAACTTCTTATTCTCTACTGGACTCCAGCACACATACCTCTTCTGAATCGTCGAGTAGCCCACGAGAAGATGCACTTGATTGCTCTACGATCGAGTTTTCCAACTGATGGTCTGTTGTCCTTCACAATACACACGCAACCAAACACCTTCAGTGGGAGTATCCCACTATTATTTTCTTGCAATATTTCACATGGAGACTTCCATCCCAGTACCTTCGAGGACATCCTATTGATTAGTTGAGTTGCTGTCAATACTGCATGTCCCCACAGACTTTGTGGGACATTCATATCGAGCATCATGCTTCTAGCCACCTCCAGAAGGTGTCTGTTCTTTCTTTCTGCTACTCCCTTTTGTGCTGGTGTGTATGCACAGGTGGTCTGATGCTATATCCCTTGGGACGACAAGTATTCCGTAAGTGCTCTGTTGGTATACTCTGTTCCATTGCCAGACCACAGTACCTTCACCACTGTCCTATACTGAGTCTGGACATGTTTATGAAAGTCCCAAAAACAGGTAGATACGTCACTCTTATTCTTCATCAAATACAGCCAAGTGACACGAGAAGAGCAATCAATGAAGGAAACAAAATACTTGTAACCATTCATAGTAGTAATGACGCATGTCACGCCCCGATTCCGTAGAATCGATAGTCGTCCCCCGGGCGTGATGCCGTGCGAACCTAAGTTGCGATCGCACAAGGCATAGTCATAAGGTTATCCCAAACACAACATCAAGTTAGAGTACGCAGAGAAATTGAATGACACATTTGGAATAGAAATAGACTTTTTCATTGATGATAATAAAACTTTGCATAGACTCCTTTACAATCATTGCCGCGCGGGCTACAACATGACTCGACTTACAAAATGAACGCCGATGAGATAGTCGTTCCATACATTACATCCCTTTTTACAAGCAAAAACCATTACACTTTTCCACCTGCGAACGAGGGAAGCCGAGCCGCCATTGGTCTTCTTTTGTACTGAATGCGGAGTCTTCAAAAGGAATTCAGAAACAAGCCTTTACACGGACGAGGCTTCAAAAGTGTCCACGCCGCCTTGAGATTTTAGGTGACACGCCCTTCGTGGTTCGGGGTACCTGCGTGGAGAGCGAGGATCAGTACATTACACTTTGTACTGGTGCGTGGCAAGTTAAGTTCCAAGCTCTCATTTGGTTGAATGAGTTTATATGACTTAGTTCATGAATGTTTCTAACCATCCTAATGAATTTCAAGCGAGAAATGACAAGCATAATGTAATTTACGTCGGAACTTACCCCCGGCGGACCGTGCCGCGCCTTATGAAACTTACCATGTTCTTCCCTGTCAATTGTTATCATTTTCATACCAAGTGCAATATTACGTGTGATTGGTCACTGGCATAACAAGCCATCCTGGAATCTATAGCTTTTGTTAGCCGGGGCCCTTGCAGCGCAAGTAGCGAGCCCCGCTGCAAGTCCCCGCTTAACCCGTGCTATCATCCAGCACAGCTATACACCGTGTTTCCTTTCTTGGCCGAAACGGTCCCATGGCCTTGGGTTGTCGTTACGGGGAAACTTTACCTTGTCGACAAGTTGTCCAATGACCGAGTTCAGACAATATTTAGTTACTAAGGTCTAGCCTACATTCTCTTTGAAACTTGATCATTTCACCGTGTCCGTGCCCTTGCATTCATTCTTTCATCCGCAACAACACTATTGATTTGCTTAAGAAGGGGTCGAGAAGAGAAGGGTCAGCCACTCACCTTGAGTTTTACTTCGGCGAGAGGACTTGTTGGCCGTGCTAGACGTCGCCTATGCGATTACCTGAAATCGCACAAGCAACCGATTAGAACACTGCATTATTCAAGAAGTTCGATAGGAAATGCGAGTTCGAAATGCAAGCCATGAAAACCATCGAAAACATTCACGAAAATGCATTCAGAAAACAAAGCCAAAACCAACGCAAGCGGCGTGAAAAGCAGAGCAACAGGAGGTCTGTCCCGACTCAGCCGCAGAGTCAATTCTCGAGGCGCAACCCGCTGAATATGGGACTTTGGTTCCGAAGAAGACATTCCATAACGAGGAATGGATCTTAATTCAACCGTTCCCGTTCGATCGACTCGGTCGATCCTGACCTATCGGTCCCGACCGAATCGATAGCGACTGTGTTCCTTTCTCGCGCACCCCGTGGACAAATACGGGGCACGATGTAGGGACGGTGCACTACACCATAACCAACTAAGAAAAAGTTTCGTCCTCGAAACATAAAATATAACCTACCTCTACGAGAATAATGAAAGGAACTTTTTCTTCATTTCTGACTCAAGCTCCCACGTCGACTCTTCGACCGAATGGTTCCTCCAGAGGACGCGGACGAGGGGAATAGCACGGTTGCGGAGAAGTTTATCCTTGCGCTCCAAGATTTGCACCGGCTCTTCGACATATGATAAGTCCGTCTTCAGGTCCAGCTTACCCAAATCCACAACATGGCTCGGATCATGCACGTACTTCCGCAATTGCGATACGTGGAAGACGTCATGTACTTCTGACAACGCAGGCTGCAAGGCGATTTGGTAAGCTACCGGGGCGACTCGCTTCAATATTTCGAACGGGCCAACAAATCTTGGGCTCAATTTCTCCTTCGCACCGAACCTGGAAACTCCCCGCATGGGCATAACGTTCAAGAATACATGGTCGCCTTCCGAGAACTCGAGGGGGCGTCGGTGCGTGTCGGCGTAGCTTTTCTGCCGGCTTTGTGCTATCTTCAATCTCTCTCGTATTAACTTGACCTTCAGCACGGTCTGCTTCACCAACTCCGGACCAAGTATCTGCCGTTCCTCGACTTCATCCCAGCAAATGGGCGATCTGCACTTCCGGCCGTACAAAGCTTCATACGGTGCCATTTGGATGCTGGACTGATAGCTGTTGTTGTATGCAAACTCGGCCAGCGGTAGATGGACGTCCCAACTTGACTTCAAGTCGATCGCACAGAGTCGTAACATGTCTTCGAGAATTTGGTTCACCCGCTCTGTTTGACCGTCAATCTGAGGATGATAAGCTGAACTGAACTTCAACTTGGTCCCCAGTGCTGAATGAAGACTACTCCAGAAGCGCGCTACGAACCGTCCATCCCGATCAGAGACGATAGAAACTGGGACCCCGTGCAGCCGAACTATTTCATCAAGGTATATCTGAGCAAGGCGGTCGACGCTCCAAGTAACTTTGATGGCGATAAAGTGCGCTGACTTGGTTAGTCGATCGACGATGACCCAGACGGCGTCATTTCCCCGCGGCGTCCTCGGCAAGCCAACAACGAAGTCCATAGTGATGTGATCCCACTTCCACTCTGGAATGGCGAGGTTCTGCATCTCCCCGCCCGGTCGCTGGTGCTCGGCTTTGACTTGCTGACATGCCATACATTTTGACAGAAAGAGCGCTACGTCCCTCTTCATGCCGTGCCACCAAAAGACAACGCGGAGGTCCTTATACATCTTGGTGCTGCCAGGATGCAAGGAATATTTTGCATAGTGCGCCTCCGTCATTATCTCCTTTCTAAGTTCTACGTCGTCCGGTACGCATAGCCGTCCCTTCACGCGCAACACTCCCGACTCGTCCTCTGCAAAGTCGGACGCTTTTCCTGTCGATATTAGCTTCCGCATCTTCTCCAGGTATGGGTCGTCCTTCTGTGCAGACTTGATCCTCTCCAGTAGGCTCGGTTCCACCCGCAGTTGCGCTAGTTTCACGTCTCTGAAACGAACTCGGAGTTCAATGCCCATTCCTTCCAAGTCACGCAGCAGTCGATCGTTGATGCATAACGAAGCTAAGTACTTCCGGCTCAGCGCATCTGCTACCACATTTCCCTTGCCCGACATGTAGTCGATTGATAAGTCATAGTCTTTGATTAGTTCGAGCCATCGCCTCTTCCGCAAATTCAGTTCTTTCTGGGTGAAGAGATACTTGAGGCTCTTGTGGTCCGTATAAATCCTGCACGCCACGCCGTAGAGATAGTGACGCCACAGCTTCAACGCGAACACAATTGCCGCTAGTTCTAGGTCGTGCGTGGGGTAGTTCTTCTCGTGCGGCTTCAACTGCCGGGAAGCAAAAGATATTACCTTATCCCGCTGCATGAGCACACACCCCAAGCCCTGGCCAGAAGCATCGCTGAAGATTTGAAATCCCTCTATCCCTTCAGGAAGAGCAAGTATCGGGGCCGAAACGAGCCGTTGTTTGAGCTCCTGGAAGGAAGCTTCACAGTCGTCTGACCACTTGAATGCGACTCCTTTCTGGGTGAGGCGAGTCAACGGCGATGCGATCTTCGCGAAGTCCTTCACGAAGCGTCGGTAGTATCCCGCCAAGCCTAGGAAGCTTCGAATTTCGCTAACTGATGCAGGCCGTTTTCAATCAGCAACTGCCTCTACTTTCTTCGGATCGACTGCGATGCCCGCGGCGGAGATGATGTGCCCGAGGAATGAGACGCTGTCCAGCCAGAACTCGCACTTGCTCATCTTCGCATACAACTGATTCTCTCGAAGGGTTTGGAGTACCGTCCGCAGATGCTCTGCATGTTGCGCTCGATCCTTCGAGTAGACGAGGATGTCGTCGATGAAGACTACTACGAACTTGTCAACGAACGGACGGAACACCCGATTCATTAGGTCCATGAAGATGGCAGGGGCGTTTGTCAGACCGAACGGCATTACCAAGAACTCGTAGTGGCCGTAACGAGTGCGGAAGGCAGACTTCGGCACGTCATCTGGCTTGACTTTGAGTTGGTGGTAACCCGATCATAGATCAATCTTCGAAAACACCGTTGCACCTTGGAGCTGGTCGAACAAGTCGTCGATGCGGGGCAGGGGGTATTTGTTTCGGACGGTGGCTTTATTCAATTCCCGATAGTCGATGCAGAGTCGCATCGATCCATCCTTCTTCACGAACAGCACGGACGCACCCCACGGTGAGACACTCGGACGGATAAACCCTATGTCGAGCAATTCTTGAAGTTGTGCCTTCAATTCTGCAGGGGCCATTCTGTACGGAGCCTTCGAGATCGGCCGGGTGTCGGGGAATGTGTCGATGGTGAACTCTATTTCTCGATCGGGCGGCATGCCGGGTAGCTCGTCCGGGAACACGTCTGGGAATTCTGCCACAACGTCGGTCTGACCCACGTTTGCACCATCTTGTCGCATGTCTCGAACGGAAGCTAGATAGCCTTCGCACCCGGAATGCAGCATCCGTCGAGCAGATATTGCGGAGAAGACATTCCATAACGAGGAATGGATCTTAATTCAACCGTTCCCGTTCGATCGACTCGGTCGATCCCGACCTATCGGTCCCGACCGAATCGATAGCGACAGTGTTCCTTTCTCGCGCACCCCGTGGACAAGTACGGGGCACGATGTAGGGACGGGGCACTACAACGCATGGCCCCCAAACATCAGAATATATTACATAAAAAACAGACGAGCTGCTATGACCTGTACTAGCATATGAGCTCCTAGTAAGTTTGCCTAAATCACATGGATCACATACTAGTTTCTCCTTATTTGTTTTATCATGAATAAATGGATACAATTTACTTAAAGTAGCAAAAGAGGAGTGTCCCAACCTCTTATGGTGGAGTATTAATATATCCTCGGCACTCATCTTCAGTCCTCCCATTCCTGCCTTCTCTGCCATAGACATCATACTGAATCCAGTCCTTCTCGATCCAGGTACCACAATTCCTCATGCCAAGTGTCAGTCCCAAGTCTTTGTCCCGTCTCTTTCTCCTGGAAGATCACCTTAGGAATATCAAAAGAGACAATGCATTTTAGTTGGAGGATTATAGAACTGATGGACAAAAAACTGATTGGAAAAGATGGAGCATGCAAAACATTGAATAATTTTACTGAATCTGTACAATTTACAGTACCCTTACCAACCACTGGCTGGAAAGTACCATCGGCTATTTGAATGTTGTCTGCCGATACTAGGTAAGTGTAGGAGGAGAACTCACTAGCATTCTCCGTCACATGCCGAGATGTCCCCGAGTTGATAATCCAATCTGACGATTTAGGGGAAGACATAGATGTAAGGGCGAGTGAGTCGTCAGTACCTGCTGATGGATGGGCATACATGGCGACGTTCCCTCCAGCGAAGAATGAGGTGAACGCCGCCTCGGTTCCACTCATGTCTCCATCGTTTGACGCTCTGTGCTTCCTCCTGAATGCCTCTAGCATGCCCATCAGGCCTGATCCGCCTCAGTAAAGGTATCACCAGCTCCCTCATCCCCTTCTGCTACCAGCAGGTTTGCTCGACAACCTTCTCGACTACCCCGTCGACCTCTACAACCATGACCATGTCCTCCAAAATGTCCACGTCCACCATCTGGATCTCCCTCCTTAGGTGGTTTGGTACAAGCATACCGATGATGTCCCATCTCCCTGAAGTTGTAGCACTGTCGGTTGTGCTGTCAGGTCTCTCCCTTAGGCCCTATGTCGCTCGAAGTGGTAGCCGCCAGTGCTGACTTTACTTCAGGAGGACAACCTGTCCCTGCCTGCAGCTTGATATGAGTCTCCTCTGGATCATGGCCGAGATAGCCTCCTCAAGGGTGGAGATCTTCGGTTGGGCTAGAAGTAGTGTTGTCCTCTGAGCAAAATACTACAGCCAGCCCTTTAAAGAACTTCATCGTCTTCTCCTGCAGACATACATGTCTCTCCTTACACTTCGGGTTCCCGTAACTCGTCTGATCTGAGGAGTGATCGTAATCCAACCACAGACGCTCCAACTCTATGGCATACTCCTGCATCGTCTTCTCTTCCTGTACGGTGTTGTCGATCTCCCCCTTGATCGGAAAACTTGCAAGTTGTTCCCTACACCATCATAGGTCCTCCTCAATTTCTCCTACACGTCCTTCACCATCTCGATGCCATCCACTATGGCGGCGATCGACTGGACTAAAGAATTGAGAAGCCAAGTGTAGATCACCATATGAGTGGACTTCCACTCGTCGCGTCTTGTCGAGCCCTCGTCTGGCTCTGTTGTCTCTCCTGACAGGATACCCTCCAGATTTTTTTCTGCGAGGGTTCTTCTCATCCCTCGTGACCCACTCAGGTAGGTAGCTGGTCCATCAAGCTTCAGATCGGTGGATGGAAGCTCCAACTTCGTCGATATTCGTGTTGCGCTCTCACCAGCCGACAATTTCATCAGCTTCATCAACGTTGCAACCTCCGCAGAGTCCAACTTCTTGATGATCTCCTCCATCGATCATCCTCTTCACCGATCACCTCACACCTGTTCCACGATTCACGCTCGTCCTCTTCATCCTCTCCTAGATTCGATCATGTCCCTCTCCTAGATTCAACGTCCGGAACGACCCTGCGGGAGACTTTGGAAATCACGGCTTCGCGGTGGTGGGGACGATGGGCTGACTGACAGGTGAGTGGACGCCGTCGGACGAGTGTCTCCGAGCAGCGGCAACAGCCGCGCACGTGCGGCGAAGGTGCCCGCGAAGCAGCGGCCGGCTCACGCGCGAGGTGGTCGGCGTGCGGCCGTGTAGTGGATGGTGGCGGCGAGGTCGGTGTGGCGGGGGCGGTGTGCAGCGGCTGGTGGCTATAGTGGCTGTGGTGGTACAGATGGTGATGGCGGTGACGACTGGATTAGGGTTTGGGAAAGGTGGCGGTGGCTAGGGTTTTAGTGGCTCTGATACCATGTTAAATATTTTTGTTATGATTTCATTGATATTCTCATAGCTATATATAGCCTTACAATCCTCCTCATTACATTAAACCCTCTGTAGAATATTCTGTGGCATATTCTGACATACCAAATATACCAACAGGATATTCCAATATACTTATTCTAATATATCAATACTAAATATACCAACAATATATCCCATCGGTTGCCAGCAGTCTTGTTGTCCAGCAGATGTGGGACCAAACTGTGTCTCTAACATATGTACGCATCCAAGTGTTTTTAATTCCGAATGCAGACTGTGGTCCAATTTTATTGCAAGTTTGATCACTGTTTTATATTGTACAAGAATGAAAGAGGTGTCAGTAATAGAAATCTTATGGAGGAGTTTGTGACAAACGACACATGATCCTTAGTTGGAAAGATATTTGTTGAATTTATGTTTCCGTAGAATCAAATTGCCCTTTGACTGTTGCAACAAATCTCTTCTAAGCATCAAGCCATTTTAGCTGATCAATTATTTTGTGGAGCAGACAATTGCTGAGGCTGTTGGAGAGTGGTACTTTGGAAGAAGTGAAGTGAAGCTAATCGATTGCCCTTATCCCTGCAATCCAACATGTTATAACCTGGATTTCAATTGAAGTTTCATTTGGGATAAAATTGGCATTGTACAGTACTGCATCTCTATAAAATTCCTGGCACCAGCTCTCCTGTTATAAACTTTGCATTATGCATCTTATGGGGTGAGGTGCTGAGAAATGATCAAAAAGTTTGCTTCTCTCTTGCTTATTGTTATGTCACACATAATGAAGCTCATACGTGAGGCTGATGATCTGTTTGATTTGGTAAGCTATTATTTAAACTTGTGTATCATGGAACTGCAGAAACTCTTTTGATTAGATGTTAGTTGATGATTGTTTTGCAAAAATTGTGTTGGTGATGAAATTGTAATCTACTGTCCTAGGAGTGTTTTTAAAAAAAGAATTTTTTTGGTTCTTTCTTGCAAAATGTCACTCATTGGGTCGTTTCCTCAAAGCCTTATGTTGCTTCTTCAATTATGAGTATTTAAAGCTAAAAAGAAACATGATTGAGCTGTAAGACTTGAGATTTGGTATTAGTTACGTTTTTTATGGAGGTTTTCCCACTGTATCCCAATTCAAGTTCAGGATATATAAAGCTGTTGCCAACATACAATTGCGCAAGTTCAAAGCAGGTCAATCTTGCATGTTACAAATTTGTTCTACAGCGTCGGAATGCTTTGATGTTTCTTTTACTATTGATTAGAGTTCTCACCCATCCGGACCTAAAGTGCTATTTAGTGGGTTTTTGAAACTTTAGGTCTGCTTAATCCCTAGAGCTTTTCCTTCTTGATTCTAGATTGTAGTATTCTTTTTCTGATGCTCTTCCAGGTTTTTTTTAAGGTTGCCATCTTTCCTATAGATTCACCTGTTTTGTGCTTAGACTTGCATTCGGAGTTTACAGGTATCTAAACTTGCTAGTTAGATGTTCTGAAGCTATCATTGTTGCTTTCCGTATCTACTACAAGCATGGGCCCAAGAGAGCCCATAGAGTCATATGCCAAAAAAAAAAAACAAGAAGCCTCTGCTTAGAGAAAGCAAAGCATACTATCAGAAAAGAACATGTACAAAATAAGGGAATTGTACAATTTCTAGACTGATTGTTCATTTGGGTCTGTTGCTACTGGGAATCAAAATAAAGGAGGCAACATGTACAAGTTTATTCAAGTTTCCAACTCAGAAACATCACAACAAACAATACCTAATGGAATAATCAAAGTTTATGCCATCTCTGCCTCTGCCATCCAGAGCATGAGTGAATCACGGAGGTATCAACGGGCAACTAAACATTAAGCAATGGACAAGACAGGCACCAATTAATAACTAATTTTGGATATAATATCCTACAATAGTTTATTGTATGACACATGAATATCACAGAATTGATCAATTTGGCATACATAATGTAATGTATCTTGCACTTAACCGGTGGCGGTTTTCTCACAATGCGGAATTTGGTACAGTAACAGAGGATAGAACCTTTCAAATCTGACTTCAAATGTTTATGCTTATACTCAATTAGTGATATACAAACCAACCCAGCAGTTCTCAGATGAACGGAGGAATTATCACCCATCGTGATGGATATTTTGGTCTTCCATCTCTCCCATCAAATAACTGCAAGAGAAGCGATGATAAATTGCAAGGGAAAACGCCCCCAATATTTAAGAAACTACTGTGCCACACGCGACTAATTTCAAGAATATAATTCCATTTGCAGCTATAGTGATAATGATAGACTAACTTGCAGCTAAATACCCTTAACTACCCACTAATAATCTTAACTTTGTTTATTAGCAACTTGTTATCATGTATGTCCAAGTTGTTGCACTTAATTTGTAGGGAACACGGTGTGATTCGAATCGGAGTTGACCCATGAGATATGATACTGGACTAGGTCTCTATGTCTTAGAAGAAAATTTCATGTTAAGATATGGACCAATTACAATTATCTACACCTCATAATCCCACTTTTTATCCGGAGTTGGACTAAACTACCAACTCTATTGTCACCACCTTGAATGCCCAATCGGATATGATATATAACCCAACAATCTCTATCTTAGCTCGTTTCTGTTAACGGAGCAACCAAGCACCCTAGTTACATTAGCTTGTTCCTGCCAGCTAAGTAATCAGGCAGCCATGAGATCCACATTACCTACTTGATTCACTCGACCAAAGAACCAAACAGAAACATTCAACGAATTGGGAGCGCCAACCGTACATCTTGCTCCATCTTGGACATATCGGACCCACCTCTGAAGTTGATTTGTATAATAAGTCAATCTGTATAATTGCCTCCAACATTAGGTCCGATACATTTTCACTATGCATGTCTGACATCCATACCACCCTACAGAGAATTGTCTATCTCCACCTTGAGAAGAGAGTCCAAATAATCTGATTATACGCATGAATGTTGAGCATAATTTATCTCGAACCAACTACAGCTACGAAAACCAGCCCCACCAGTACCGTAACTTTGCGCTCTGATACAGATGTAGGAAAAAAGAGTGTGATCTGAACCAAAGTTGCCCCACAGATATTTGATTGAACATGTTCCTTAAATGAAAGTTCTCATGTTAAGCCTAAACCAATTCCAATTATTTACACCTTATAATCCCACATTATATCCGATGTGGGACTAAACTACCAACTCCAATGTCACCACCTTGAGTGCTCAACCGGATATGAGATACTTCCAACAACCTTCAATGGGATCCATTCTCAGGGGCAGGAAGGGGCAGGAAGACAGTTTGGAACGTCTTTGAAGCGTAGACAAAGTTGCAGCGAATATAGGACTTTCGATGGTTGCAACCGGACGAAACAAAGTAGAAGTAGCGTCGCTGGCATACCGATGGTATGCTTCAAATTACAAAAAATGTCCAACACTTTGGATAAAAATTATGGTCGCATAAGCATGTTGCTGACATATCGACAATATGTCGTCAGTCATATTTTTGGCAGATTAGGATTATTATTCAACCGGATTTGAGCCTTTGATTTATTGGAAGGTCAATATTTGATGATGGGCTAATTTAGGGTATTCCTATATCTAAACTATAGTTTCTTAGTCTATATATGATGGCTAAGGGAGGTTAACACCTAGTATGCTCGATAAAGGAGTATCAAGAAGATAGTCTACCAATTCAACGAAGGGAACCATACTCTGTAGTAGGGCTCGCTCTTCAAGATTGAAGTAGAAGGAGCGGAGGAAATTGTCTGCTTTGTTTAGGAAGTTGTCATCGAGGTGTAGTGAGTGATATGATTATTGTAAACTTCTATTTTCTTTTTGAATTTTGTGAGGGATAGAATTTTGGCACAAATGATCTAGCATATATTTATAATAAATCATTTATTATTAGTGTGATAATAGAGGGATTGGGATTTATCTAGGTGCTACAAAATCATTTATTATTAGTGTGATAATAGAGGGATTGGGATTTATCTAGGTGCTACAAATACTATTTTTTTTCTTAGTTCTTGCGTATGGATTTGTAATCTTCCATGTAGGTGTTGGTGTCATTTTTGCGATGTTTCGATCCCTACAAAAGTTGTATATGAGCTCTCGGTTCGAGAGAAAGAAGGTGCACGATGTCTACGAAGAACATAAGAACATGTATTATCACCCCTTAGAGCGGGAATTGGATGATCTAGAGAAGTCAATGATGAAGGATCTACTTTGGTACACATATTTTCATAGTCTATTGGAGGGCAACAATGCTAAGCTACCGACAAGACTGTTGATGACTAGGAAATGATCAATCAAAAGCTCGTTGGATTCACCCATCAATGGTTGGACAACTCGGTATTTTATCACGTCTCCACGAAGAGTTCTTCAAAGCCATTGTGAGAGAAGCTGCATTCGTTGTACAAAAGAAATACGACTGTAGTCGAAGACGCGTCCAAGTCGCACCTCGTAGGAAGGCAAGCAACAAGTAAAGGCGTGTGTTTTGTATGGGCTTATCTGACAGAAAATGATAGCGATGAGAGTATTGATGGTGATGATTTGATGGAGTTTGATGAAGATGAAAGATTATTTTATTTGGTCTTCATAATTTGTGTTCTTTTTATTTTGTTACTTCTTATTAAAGAATACAAATTCTTGTTACTCCTGTTGACTACTATTGCTCCTCTACTAGTTCAATTGGTTATATTTTGTTGGTTTTAACATGTTATGTTATTTTATCTATTACATTACTATTTTTATGTATATTTTTATTTTTTATTTTTTATTTTTGAGTCTCACTTCGCTCAGACGCGCTCCTTAAGTGCTCCTTGCGCTCAGGCGATATAGACCATTTGACTACCTTGGCTGAGAATAAGGCATTTCTTATTCGCTAGCTCATCAACTCTAAGTACATGGAGGACACACCAATAGCACAACATTTGAACGATGTTCAAGACATCATAAATCAACTATAGGCGTTAAAGATGATGATGGGTGAAACTTAGGTCCTCTTTTAAGTTCTCAACCTAAAATTTAGGAGACATTGGTGGTATATGTGAGTAACTCCTTCACAAATGATGTTATCATGATGGAGGCTTAAAGTAGTTTGTTTAATTAGGTGTTCCAGCATAAGCAATTAAAATTGTCATAGGAGTCTGTCCTGGTTGCTTCCTACGAGAAGGGAAGACTCATGTCATAGTCGAGAACATGAGGGAGTTCTCACAATCTTACGAAGGGGGACTACAAGAACGACTACTATCACTATAGTGAGAATAAACATTTTATAGGGGACTGCTTGAAGCTTTTAAAGATAAGAAGGCTGGCAAGAACGATCAGGTAGATTTTATGACTATAGAAGTTATCATCATCATAGCAAATAATAAAGAGGAATCTCGTAGTACGTGTCATGACAACGACTTTTCTTGGATTATGGAGAGTCGTATCACATCACTCCACAAAGAATGATCTTTACATTGTACTAGAGTGGTATGTTTGAACGTGTGAAGATGGGTGAAAAGTGAACTGTTGCAATTGTGTTCATCGGTGATGTTCACTTAATAACAGAGCTTGGCGAGAAGTTCATTCTCAAAGGAGTTCGTCATGTACCGAATTTGTATTATGATCTTGTGGCGGTCGAAACTGGTGGATGGTGGCTGTCAAAATAGTTTTGAGGACACAAATTTGAAGCTTACAAAGGGTTTTCGACTACTGGCTCGAAGAGATATATGTTGTGGTATGTACAGGCTCCACTGGGTTGTACATGTAGGCCACAAGAATCGAATGGTGGCTCAAGGGGTATGCAACATGAGTTTAAAGATTGTCTAAAACTTGCCAAGGAAGATCTTCAAGAAGATTCAAGGGATTCAGAGGATTTGGTTCGTCGGAACATATTAACGAATGGAAGTGCGCTAAAACATAAGGGTCGGTATGTCAATCAAATGATAGCTGGTCTGTCTCCAAGTAGGGATTATATATTGATACAATTTTGGTAACGGTGATGTGTCAAAGAGCAACGTCAGTTTTAGTAGTTCAAAATCAGGAAGGGAATCAAGGGGTGCAACCAACTCAACATGAGACATATACAATTCCATTTGCCCAATTCAATGGGAGTTGTGGGTCATTAACGATGTGCCCAATACATGGTATCCTGCTCATAAATGTAGATGTACGGAGTAGCTTCAGTGTCAGACACGAAGGTGGACAGGTTCAAGAGTTTGAATCTCAAGGTCATCCGCTTGGTTGGGCCAACCAAGGCAAAGGAAGTTCGGACAATGGGAGCATGTTCTGGTGGAAAGCATAAGTCGAAGACAAACAACCAAATCTTATGGTGAGCCTGATAGTCAAGAACTTCGGTCTTGTCCAAGTTATTGATATCGATAAGATTCTAGTTGTTCGGGAGGTGCCATACATGACAACTAGCATCAATATAGTGGTTGAGGAGTTGTTCGAGAGGTGCCACACATAACAACTAACATCGACATAGTGGTTGAGGTGGACTCCATGCTTGTCAGCATACTAGAGAAGGAGTTTGTTGGGATCGATTAGAGAATAAAAAGACAGTATGGAGCATCTTTGAAGCATAAACAAAATTGTCACGAAGATGGGAGTTTCGGTGGCAGAGATTGGGCTCGAAACAAAGCAGAATAAATGGTGCCAACATATCGGCGTATCAGTCCTTGTTCCTATTTCCCCTTTATTAGAGGTAATTATTTTTGTATCATGTATCTCATATTTTCCTGTATGCAGTATCGATGCGGTATCAATACTTATATTTCTAGTTCCGATATTCGATATTGGCTCACTTAGCTTGTTATTGATTTCTTATGAGCCTCGAGAGCCGTATAGACAGGTCGTCTGTTAAGCGATCAACATGCATAAATTTGATTGACTTATGTAACTAGATTTAGATTTATGCTTTTAACAAGATAAATTATATGTGAGACTACCCTAAACTCCTATATAAAGACCATTGGCATTATGATAGACCCATATTAGGTCCCGTACATAGACTGACGTACCCCAATCAATCTCCAAAATGGAAATTTTCCACCTGAGCAGTATATCGAAGATATACCGCTTGTATGTTGCTGGCACAGTCAGCAGTTGCTAACTAGGCTATCATTTTTAACCATTAGTCCAATGGTTTAGTTTAGAAAGGTGGGGATTGGATAGGGGTCTGGATCCATAAGGTAGCATTCATCTAATGGATCCAAGTCACCATCCTTCTCTCTCTCTCTCTCTCTCTCTCTTTCTCTTTCACTCTTTACACTCACAACCTATTGTATCATTCTCTCTTCTTCTTCTTCTTTGAGCTGGACCTAGGTGTAAGCCTAGAGCTAGGAGCTGGTCTTGGGATCAAGATTGTGGTATCGAGACCCATGTAAGAGGAGGAGTATAAGACCTAGCTATAAGCTCATCGGATTCAAGGCAAGTACATCTTACACTTATGAGAAATGAGATGATTTCCATAATATTCCTTTGAACAAATTGTTGTTATTCACTTTCCTATTTCATTTTAGTTTTCTCTTACTATATTTGATGTGTTTTAGTAAAAAAAATTCTTGGTTTGTGAGTTAGGTTGGATCAGGATAAATTTTAAAGTACTATGGGACAACTCCTTGAATTTGGAAGCATTCTTGTGTTGTGATCGCTTTTTTAGACCCCATAATGATGTAGGAACAAATTCCTAGCTCCTTATAATTTATGGTGACAATTTGTAAGGGATTAGAAGTGATTTGGGTATCAAAAATCTATTTTCTCGAGCTGTGTCTACCAAGCATCAGTGAAGGCAGTATACTGACTGTATATCATACTGGTGTATCACAAGTATATAGGTAAATCAACAATACTTTCTAACAAGTCCAATATACGTCCTATGGCAAAACAGTGTATCGGCGATATACTGTGACATGCTAATTTCTCAGTATATCTCATTGTTTTATGTCTCGTTTCACAATAAGGACATTTACTCTTGCCGAAACTTCCCCTAGTGACTATTCATTATCTCTTTGTCATGTTATCCAAAAGTTGTTTAGCTTTCGGTAGCTTCACCCCCGAACCCCCACGAGGTCGGTCTAGTTCGCTGAATAGAGTGTATAAGATTTATTAGTTGCCAATCCGAAAAATTAACTGATAAATTTTTTGTGAACCAGCAGGCCCTAAAATCTTATTGTTGGGTAGCATAATAACTAGTGGTCATATGTCAAACGATGTATATACGAATACGTAGTGGATTCATGAATTATTTAATGACTAGTTAACTATTTGATTATCCCTGTTTCTGACCTAGCTACATTGTATCTGTGCTAGTTATTACCCGTATTATCACATCGATGTTCTCCTATTTACTTGTGCACTATAAGGTGCTATATCATGTTCTAGTTATATACTTATTATTTTTATATTGATACTCTTGTAGTTGATATGTGGTCATACAGTAGATTAGGAGTTGGATTTGTTGATTGATTATTACATCTATGATCAAGACGAATATATATTGGAACCCTCGGGCAACGCGGATTCATACCCAATATACCCGTACTATAGTACGACATTTATGACGGTGGTCATGTGTCCACAACTTAAATTCCACATGAATCAGTAACTATAAACAAGTAGATCATTAGGAGGAAAATGTATACGATTTCGTGCTCTTATAACTAGTCAGTCCCCAGGTACTATAACATATCCTTATATTTCCAGAGCAAAATATCTGATACATAGAACCGAGCCAGTGTCTTCCATATAGGAGCACTGGAACTATTATATCATATCTATAACACTAACCTGGTGGCTGCCTTTTAAGGGGTACCGAGGATTTTTACTGTATACACTTATTATGGTTGGGTAAATTTTGCGTAGGCAGTGCATGATTGACGAATTCATATATTGCATCATAGAATTAATTTAACAAGCCGTAGGAACTGATTGCCCGATATATTAAACCGTTGATTATGTACTATATTATCTGCCTTTAGTTATCGGATCGTATATTGTCTCGACGTAGTACTTTACCACTTATTCTTGTTTGGTGAAGGTGTCACGACCCGCACCCGATATAGGTGCACGAGGCCGTGGGTACGTCTAGCCTACGCCGCAGCATCGGCGGTAGAACGCAGTCTAGGTCAATAACTATCAATCTCACACAATGATATAATGTACCTGTTGTAGATCTCAACTCCAAATGGAGGACAAGTATAAATGATAACACTGAATACCTTGTCACAATCTAAAGCACGATAAGGTATCAAAGAAGTCCAATAAACTACAAAGTCTAAAATATAAACAACTTCTACATACAATATCCATAAATCTCAAATATAATAACAAAATCTCCATTACATATACATGTCAAGATTTCTAACAGTGAATCTATCACAAAGCTATAATAGTAACTAAGCCCCTCGGTAATCACTCCTGAGTATCAGGACCCATGGTTGCTATCCCCTCCTCGGCTTCGTAGAATGTGGGACACAAGTTCCCTAAGCAGTCATCTGAAAAATATATCTTGTCAGGATAGAACGAGCACACCTCTTCTAGCAATTACAATTAAATGACAAAGACTATAAAACAATTATAGTAAGTAATACTTGATGAGCAGAAAAATAAAGTCAGGAAATGAAATAGAACAACAGCTAACAAAAGCACAAGGAAAGTAAATATGGTGAACCAGAAGAATATGGCAATAAAGACTGTAAATGAAGATAACTAAACTAGAAAATATGTGATGTGAGTCCAGCAAGTATAATATGAGTCCAGCTAGTATAATGTGACCATCTAAAAAGCACGAAACTAGTGTGTTTTGAATTACCGCTTTCGACATGGAAACGGCTAGGGGATAAATACGACACATCGCACACTTGCCAAGTATGCGACAACTATCTTTCCATATTAGACCAATAGGGGTGACTCCAACATGTTTAGAAATATTTACATGTCTACTCGAGTATTTTCCCGCCCTGACAAGTACAAGTAAATCTATATCCCGACACATAAATCAAGTACAAGTCCGGCCAAAAAATAAGTGATGCCAGTAGGTGATTCCAGTAGGTGATTCCAGAAATAGAGGTCAGACAAGTATATGCACAAATAAATGAATCCAGAAATACCAATCCGTGTCATGTCAGAGAATCAGGTAATACTATACTAGAAGCTGAATCATAATAATTATCAGATAATAAAAACTATCAGAGAATGTACTCGCCTGCTGTCCTGAGCAACGACTGAGGATCGGTGTCCAAAATGAAGTCACAAACGCCTATATTTGAGATATACAGAGTTACTTGGTGTTCTAGAGTAAACAATATTTAAAAATACCTTAATTAAATACTTCTAGACCTTTTCTAGGTCATAAAAGTCAAACTAGGTCAAAGCTAGTCAAAATAGATCAATGCTAGGCTTTCGGGGTCAAACTAGGTCAATTTGACGTAAATGTTGACTTTCAGTATCAATTAGTCAACCTTGGTCAAATCGAGTCAAATCTAGGTTAAGTTTACCTATTTAAATATATAGGCAATGCCGAAATCCCATTACCTACCTAATTCATTATCTATTCCTTTATACTAGGTAAATTCCCTTACCTACTCAACATTACCTAGGTTTTGCCATATTACCCATACACTCACTCTAATATCCCTACGATATGTATGAGTATATATATATATATATATATATATATATATATATATATATATATATATATATATATATATATATATATATATATATATATATATATATATATTTTATATATTTTTATATATTTTATATTATATATATATATTATATATATATATATATATATATATATATATATATATATATATATATATATATATATATATATATATATATATATATATATATATATATATATATATATATATTTTATATATATATATTTATTTATATATATATATATATATATATATATATATATATATATATATATATATATATATATATATATAAATATATATATATATATATATATATATATATATATATATGTATTTATATATAGATAGATAGATAGATAGATAGATATATAAGTAGATAGAACGATAGATACATAGATAGATACATAGCTATATAACTGTTTGCAAAAACAAAAGTTTGTTTACAAACTAAGAAAAGAGTACAAGAGTACAGTTGATTTCTGGGAAAGTATCTGATCAGAAGATGATCATTTTATCACTTGGACGATGCGATGTCGAAGAACAAAGCCTTTGTAGGGTGCTGCGGCAAGTGCTCAGGAGATTATGATCATTAGTGATGCTTTGCAAGTAATTTGAAACTCTATTTATAGAGTTCTAGAGATAACTGTTACATAGTTATCTGATTGGCGCACGCTGCAAGTGGCGCGCCATTCACCCCTTGGCGCAAACGGTTAGTTTAACTGCTTGGACGCGTGGCATGCTTGATTGATATGCGCTTAGTCAAGGGCAATGTCACGTACATGTTCTTCGAGATTAGTGGCATACATGCCATGTAATCTAACTGCTTCAGGATGATTTGATCAAATGGCGCCCACTGCTGGGTGGTGCCAGGCGCTACTTGCTGAGTGGCGCTAGGCGCTAACTGCTGTTTAGTGTTTCACTGATTAATATAATACTAATGATCATCTCGTGCCAACTGCAGATGGCACAAGACAATTGTTCATCATTTATAGCGGATCTGACACGTTTGACAAAATCTCTTCGAGCGCCACACGCTCGGGGTTCGAACGGATTTTTCTCGACTGACGTGCTGTCAGTCATGATGATAACTGTTTAGCTTCTCTGAGAAGATGGTCACGTGGCGGGTAGCGCCACTTGATGTCTGGCGCCATCTGATGTCTGGCGCCATCTGATTACTGGTGCCACTTAATGATCTGAAAGCTAGCGCTTCTTATGAGTAACGCAGGGTGCCGAGTGTACTTTTTGGGCTTCTACAAGACTCCCTTCAAAGTTTTCAAATTTGAAAAGATTCAAAATTTGAAATACTTTGAATAAGAAGAGGTTGGCGCCGAGTAGTATCATAACCGACCCGACTTTCAAGCGCAGATCGTGCGATTGTTACGGCTTGGCCTCGGCTATAAATAGTCGAGATGAGAGAGAAAATACTTTACTTTGTAATTTCCCTCTCTCAAACTCTTCCTCTTTCCTAACTTTCAAAACTTTCGAAGCTTCATCACGATCGTAATGGCCCCGAAGAAATCTTCCGCCGTTGAGAAGGGGAAGAAAGTGGCCGGAGCCCCAATGATGCTAATAAGAGTTTTTAAGAACTGCCAAGCGGTGAAGACTCTGAACTGAAGTTGAGGGCGATGAGGGCTTAAGTGGTGATGAAGGTGAAGATGTTGATATCGAAGGTGATATCGTCATCGAAGATGGTAAGACCCCTAATGATGACAGAGAAGGGGATGTTGATGTCGAGGGTATGAGAATCCTCAAATCAATGCTAAAGAAGTTCAAACTCCAACTGAACATGTTATTGAGACAGAGGGGCCAGATATAGCTGCAGCCCCAGGTGCGAGCCCCCTAAATTTTAGGGATTTTTTTCAAATTTTTCTAAATGAATTATTTTCGATAATTCATTTTTATTTAATTATTTTGATCATTAAATGCTCTTTTTCGTGACTTTGATTTCTGGAGCATTAGAGATGTCAATCTCGGGAAACTTCCTTCATGAGTTTGTAGTAGACAAGATTATCTTTATTTTGATTTATCATATCCCACTCAAACTTGTTCCCTTGTACTTTGTTTGCATCGCGCAACTTTCGGATCAATTTTGGCCAATTTATCGTCTGTCGTAAATTGTGACTTAACTTCCAATTTAATTTCGGGACCTGATATCGGTCCAATTTGATTGACCCAATATATGGTTCTGACCTGTTTTGAGCCTACTATGCACGTGCCACTTGCGTGCCACCCAATTGATCTTCCGTGTGCTCCTATTTAATCCATGATTATAAATGGCTTAAATTTGTAATTTTGATCAAACCTTAGCCCCAACTTGTCCAAACTTGACCCAACACCCAACCCAATTTTATGTGACCCCTATCACGACTATCCAAACATCCCACATACAATTTCTCTCTCATCTCTACTAAAAATATCTCTCTTTCCCTCTCTACTGTACATAATATCTTATTTTCTCTCTCTTTCTAAATAATATATATATATATATATATATATATATATATATATATATATATATATATATATATCTTCACCCATCACTATCACCCTCACCCCTCTCCCCCACATTCAGTCGACCACACCCCCTTTCTCTCTCTTTCTCTTTCTAATATCTTTCTCTCTCTCCTTCTAAAAATAAATCACTCTCTTTCTCTCTCTCTCTTTTTTAACACACAACTCACCTCTCTTCTCTTTCCTCCCTCAACACCAGCAGCAGCCTCCCTAGGCCGAGCCCCCCCTCAACAGCACTTCTCCTCCTCCTTCTTCTTCTTCCTCTCATCTCCATTCCATCATCACCATCTTTATTTCCTCACCATCATCATCCCCACTCCTCATCATATTTTCCTTCCACCATCATCTTCATCACCATTAACACCACCACCTCCACCTTCCTCTCCTCCTCCTCCTCCCTTGTCGTAGCCGCCAGCCACTGTCGGGAAGACACCGCCGTCGTACGTACCTCCTAGCGTGTGACCTGGGCGAGCAGCAGCAGCGTAATGCAGCAGCCGCGACAGCAGCAGCAGTGCGAGCAGCAGCAGCTGCGTGTGGCAGCACCACCGCGCGTCGCCGCGACCAACCACCGTCGCCACGATGCCCCCCTGTCCGGTGAACCCTGGGCGACCTCCCCGAGAGGTTCGTCATCCTCCTTGATGCGTGAAACGGGCTATTCGTGCGTTTGGCACGAGATCCCGCCGTGACGCACACGGGATCGAACTCAGAATCGTATTTCAAGACAGCAACTTCGGGCACGTTTTTCGAGAAATTCGACCGTTGGATCGACAAACTCTTTGCTCCTTCACAATCTTGGTATATACCATTTCACCTCTGTCAAGTTTCAACCATTAATTCGATCGTTTGATAGATCAAAACCGGCCGCCAAGTTGACCGTTTAAATTGTGTATGTTTTGGACAGTTTTACGGAGCCAACTTCGTCGACTCGTATCTCCGCCATCGCAGCTCCATTTGGCGTGACACCAGTTCCTATGCACAGCTGGTATAACCCTCTTCATGCCCCTTAAGTTTCATTTCATTGTGAGCTTGTTTGATTGGTTGAATTTGACGCCAAACTTGGTCGTCCAAATTCGTAATTTCTAACTTGTAAAATTCTAATTTTGAACCCGGGACTCCGGATTCAATTTATGACACCACCAGTAGACTTGTGGCATCGTTCTAGCACGAATTCATATAAATTTTGCTTGATTTGGTGGACATTGGCTCCGGTACGCATTTCCGTACAAATCGAATTTTAATATCCGGATCAACGGACCATTTTGAGATCGGATCATCGGAATCCAATTCCAGATATACCATTGGGTTCGTATCATCATTCTGGATTCGTAGACATATTTTGCTAAGATTTTGAGGACTTTTATTCTGACACATTTTTTGGTGCAAGGTGGGTCTAACACGGACGACGTTTTGACCCAAAATTACCTTTTTGCCCCTGTGTCCAAATTGGACTTATGGGTAGGCTATTTTTGCTATTTTGACCATTTTGGACACGTTGGTGAGGTTTATTTCATCATCTGACAATATTTGTAGACTTTCTCCCTTATCTATCACCATTTGTTATAATCCTTCTCTTTTTGGTTCGTATTTTGAGATCCGTGCATCGAAATTGACATCCGTCGATTCCAGTGATTTTATATCACTAAAATTGATTAGTTGACCATGTGGATGATTATAGAGACTAGCTTTGACCTAGTTTAACCTAGAGTGGACTAGAAGTTGACCAGTTGACCAAAGTCAACTGTAAGTCAACCTTTGACCCAGTTTGACTTCGTTTGATTGAGTTTGACCTAGTATAGCCCTAGAAGCATAGAATTAATGTATTTATATATATTGTTTACTCTAGAACACTAAGTAACTCTGTAAATTTATATTAGGTCTCTGTGACGTCAGTTCAGGCATCGACCCTCACTTATTGCTCAGGACAGCAGGCGAGTACATTCTCTGATAGTTTTTATTGCCTTGATATCTGCTATCTCCGATTCAGCTGTAGTATTTTACTTGATTCTCGACATGATGGTACACGGACTAGTATACGTCAGATCCTGTCATGAGATGTCATTCTTTCGATCTTGTTTTCTTGTACTTGTATAGACGCCAATTTCTAAGGGGATTTGCTACCCTCTTAGAGAATTTCGCATCATGACGTGACATGTCCGGATCAATTATACTACTCGGGGATGGAAAGTTATTAGAGGTTATGTGATCATACCCCACTGGTTACTACTTGCATCATAGCTTTACCCTCGCCTCACGTAGGGTAAAGCTTGACCTGATACTACTTGCACTATTGCTTTCCATTTTGGCCGGCCTGATCTCCAGGTTTACCTGCGCTTGTTCTTGCACTATAGCCGGTCAAATGGAAGAGCCTGATCTTGATCCAAGCCGATCACATAATGCTCTAATATCTCAAGGTACTGTTTATATTTACATTATACATCATATATTACTGTACTGTTCTACATTCCAGTATTTTATACCCTGACATGATATCTAGTTTTACGTATCCTGTTTATATCCCAGTTTTTATATTTCATCTTGTATTTTATTATAATTGTCTCTAATAGAATTTGTCGATTCACATGTAACTGATGTTAGTTTATATACTAGTTCCCATCCTGACTGGATACGTTGACAATATTTTTAGGAGTTGTCATGCCCTCATTATTGGACTATAGGATGTTGCTAGCTGAGGCGGATCTCGATATTCTTTCACTGTGAGTTGTCTACAAGGAGTGCTAGGCCTGGTAGTTATTTTAGTTTTGTTATTATTTTCCTCTATTTTATTTCTTGTATCATATGATCCTATGTAGATTCTAGTTGTTTTAGTGTTTGGTTATCTTTCTTGTCCTATCTTCCTTAGAATTTGTGATGTGATATGAGTACCTTTATATTTATGGATCTTTAGATGTTGTAGTTAGTATCGGGTACTTGACAGCGCTCTACCGCCGATACTGCGGGGTAGGCTGGGCGTGGCCTACGTATTCGTACCCATATATCCGGGTGCGGGTCGTGACACGTTCTTAGTGGTGGCCTATGCAGGTCAGTCTTTGCTTTTAATGCAAAGTCGTGGTAGTACTTGAGCTTATCTGTACTACTGCGAGCCTGTCCTAGGATTAAGATTGAGTCATGGAATATTTTAGGATTTGGTACTCAGTCACATATTATGAACTCTTGATAGATTCCAGGGATGACCCCTGGGAGTCTTATTTCGAAAAGTTTTTCGAATCTATTCCCACTTGCTTTCATTCGTCCTGATTTTGAAATATATGTCCATTATCGAACCCTATTCTTGTATTGGCATATGTTTATGGACCCCAGAGGGAACTAGAATGTAGAAGTTGAACTTATATATCATCTAGGTTGAGAAGAGAATATGATTAGTCAATCTTTTATGAAGGTTAAGATTTGTTTTAGATTATATTGTAGGAATCTTGCCCTAGATAGTACCTTTGGGACATCCCCTGAGAACCTTCCTCTAAACCCTACATCGGAATCTGTTTTCGTTTGTATCCATTTACTTATCCTTGATTCGTTGAAAATTTTGAATCTTGATGTTCGTTGTTGACTTTGATTTTGTTTCTAGACAAGCTTTTATGAATTGAGTTGAGATATATTTTGATAACATATTTGATGAGGACAATGGGAACAGTAAATGTCTACTTTATTTATGGAGTTTAGAATTTATCACAGTCATATAAGCTAGCATGACGAGGACATGGAGCCTGATTTTGGATATACTATCATAGTTATGGAATTTAGATTCTCTTGCAGCCATACCGGTTGGCGTGGTAAGGAATCTAGATAATATGATTATAGGGTGTATACCTTAGTTATGGACTCTATCGTTTATTGCAGCTATCCTTACTGGCATGGCAAAAATTCTGGCAACATGATTTTGGATGGACGTGTATGGTTATCAGATCATATCTTAAATTGATTCACTTTTTTTGACCAAATGAGCAGGAACAATTCCTATCATTATTTCTTGTCTTATCATTTTCTTATCATAGGATGATTTCCTCATCTTACCGTTATTCCCTCGTCTAAATTAACCATGTCCTACTTACATCGATCAACTATCTCGTGTCCACATCTGTCATCTACACTTTAAAATTTTATAATTTCTTACTTTTTTTACCTTGGGAAAAGTTGAGGAAGTATCGTAAATCATCTGGCTCGGAATACGAATTTGTTATCAAGTGGTATCTTGGTAGGAATATGAGATATTGGACCTTAGTATAGAATTTTGAGAGGAATGTATGACTGAGATTGGAAATGAAACCAAGAGGTCGATATAATCAGTTTAGAAATAATTTACTAGAGAATTAGGAGGATGAATAACTTGGAAAGAACGTAGGAGGATTTCAAATGAGAAGGACAATAGGATGTACGTTGATGGTTAGAACATTTATATTTCGTGGATATAGTTTAGAAACTGACAAGGATATCCAAGATCGAAATGTTTTTGAATTTGGATAATTTTAGGTTATTGATTCTCGAGATATTTCACTTTAAGGTTATGATGCAAAATTTGGAATTTAATAATGGGGAAGAGATTTTAACTATATACGATAATGATACGAAATTGGACAAGACAAGTAAGAGGATAGAGAACACAAAGATTTGGAGTTAAAAAAATAGAGATTTTGTGGGGGAAAATTATTAGTTAAGATGGATAATATTTGAAAGTGTACGTTAAAGAAAATATGAATGTTGATTTTATAATGGAGAATAAGTTTTGTAAGGCTTAGTGGTATTATATTTGAATAATACAAGGAGCATAATTTGAACAAGTTTAATGATTTCATAAACTTGATTTAGGGGTTTCGGATCCAATTTAGGACAAGGTGGAAGAATTTGGATTTAAAGATGATTAAGTAGATAGTGTTGAGATCTATGTTTTGGAATTTAGGAATTAGACCTATGGCAATCATGACAAGGTCCAATCTTCATGACATAAGTATAAATTTTGGTAGTAGTCATATAAGGGTTGATTTTCATATTTGGACTTGTGAGTTAAAGGTATGACTGACAAATGATGATCAGATAAACTTGATGGTATCAGAAAGAGATGATTAACTTGGCTTCCCTACAAAACCTTGTCTTTTGATTTCCCTATCAAAAGGGAATTTGACTTATTCCATATCCTAGAATCATTCTTTGAGTTTTCAATATCATTAAATCCCAACTCCCTTGATCGCGGCCAATCGACTTTGGTCATATCTCTGATCATATCCATATCCTGGATCGTACTCAATTAGATTAAATTCAATTGTGACTTGAATTTCTATCATTGGATGCTCGTACCCAGACTTCAATGATCTTGTTCTTCATCTTGCCTAAATTCTATTTTAATCAAGAATTGGTCAACTTAGATCGTGTTGAGACTATTTTTTTTTCGTGATTGGATTTCAATGCTATTACCACTCGTGCTACAACTTTCGATTTTGATCATGTTTGGATTTTGAATACTCGTGCGTAAACTCTTTTCAACCTTGATTTGATTTCCTGATTATATATGAAATTCCTTGTGATTAGTCGTGCCTAGATGACTGAAATGACTAAGACGACCTTAAATCCCTTGATCGTGATTCTAGCGGTCATGACTATACATATTACCTTCCCTCTAAATCGTGCCTAAAATTTTTGACTTTCGATTACGACTAACTAGTGTGAATACGAAATTAGTAGTGTTAGAATTGAAAACTGATCTTGTCTGAATAAATTTCTACCATGCCTAAATGACTTGGGTTTCTTCCTAAATCGTGCTTATAAGACCTTATTTTCGAAATCATGACTAAATCGTGCTTATGCGACCTAGAGCCTGATTTTTCATTAAATCTAACTATTGATCGTGCTGTACTCGAATTTTTCTCTCCATTTGCTTCTCTTAGACCTGATTAAGATCATGACTATACGACTTTGATTTTCATGATTATGATAATCTTAACCCTCAGATCGTGCTAAAACCTTGATCTCTAATTACGACTGTGTCGGAATAGATTTTTTATCATGCCTAAATTTTGATTCTCTAGTCATTCGTGCTCAGGTTTCATTCCTGATCATGACTAGGTTTAAAAAATTTTGTCGATTTATTCTAAATCGTGCCTAAGTGGTTAGTCATTCCAAATATTTTGAACGCATCTGAGTCTTGATTCCACTAATGACCAGATGGTTAATCCTTGATCAATGTTTGTGCTAAACATCTGATTATTCCTGACAATGTCTAATCATGTCATTTTCATCTTGATCGTGCCTATCTATAACCCTAAATCTAATTTCATCGAGCTGGATCCTATTAATTGATGTTTTGGCATGATTCTGACTTGACTGTAACCGAACAATTCTTGATTTTCCTAGTCGCGGCTTTGTGTTGAATAACATGGAATTATTTCTAAGTGTGCCTACAAACTGTGACCTTAAATCTCAAATCATGCCAAATCTTGTTTTGGTCATGGTTAACTTTTCATCTTGATCGGCCATATGCAACTTTAAAGTTGATTTTCATCAAACCTAAGCGCTACAGATCACCCCGTACTCGAACTTCATTTATATTTTCGATTCTCCTAGTCGTCACTAAGATCGTGCCTCAATGACTTAACTTACATCTAAATCGTGCATATATAGTTTTGTTCATATCATGATTCTATTGTGCCAAAATCTCTAATCGTGTCTGAATAATTTTGAATTGATTATCTTGATCGTGCAAAACTCGTTGCTCTTTGAATCGTGCCTAAGATATTGCCTAAACTTTCTATCATGTTTTAACCCCACTACCAACCTTTAATTTCGAGGACGAAATTCTTATAAGGTGGGTAGGATGTGAGCCCCCTGAATTTTAGGGATTTTTTTTTCAAATTTTTCAAAATGAATTATTTTCGATAATTCATTTTTATTTAATTATTTTGATCATTAAATGCTCTTTTCCGTGATTTTGATTTTTGGAGCGTTAGAGATGTGAATCTCGGGAAACTTCCTTCACGAGTTTGTAGTAGACAAGATTATCTTTATTTTGATTTATTATGTCCCACTCAAACTTGTTCCCTTGTACTCTGTTTGCATCGCACAACTTTCGGGTCAATTTTGGCCAATTTATCGTCTGCCGTAAATTGTAACGTAACTTCCAATTTAATTTCGGGGCCCGACATCGGTCGAATTTAATCGACCCAATATATGGTTCTGATCTGTTTTGAGCCTACTATGCACGTGCCACTTGCGTGCCACCAAATTGATTGCGTGCCACTTGAGTGCTCCTATTTTATCCATGATTATAAATGGCTTAAATTTGTAATTTTGATCAAACCTTAGCCCTAACTTGTCCAAACTTGACCCAACACCCAACCCAATTTTATGTGACCCTTATCATGACTACCCAAACATCCCACATACAATTTCTCTCTCATCTCTACTCAAAAATATCTCTCTTCCCTCTCTACTTTACATAATATCTTATTTTCTCTCTCTTTCTAAATAATATATATAATATATATATATATATATATATATATATATATATATATATATATATATATATAAATCTCTCTCTCTCTCTCTCTCTCTTCACCCATCACTATCAACTTCACCCTTCTCCCCCACATTCAGCCGACCACACCCCTTTCTCTCTCTCTTTATCTTTCTAATATCTTTCTTTCTCTCCTTCTAAAAATAAATCACTCTCTTTCGCTCTCTCTTTTTTAACACACAACTCACCTCCCTTCTCTTTCCTCCATCAACACCAGCCGCAGCCTCCCTTCTCTCTCCTCCCTCAACACCAGCAGCAGCCTTCCTAGGTCGAGCCCCCCCTTAACAACACTTCTTTTCCCCCTCCTTTTCTTATTCCTCTCATCTTCATTCCATCATCACCATCTTCATTTCCTCACCATCATCATCCCTACTCCTCATCATCTTCTCCTTCCACCTTCATCTTCATCACCATTAACACCACCACCTCTACCTTCCCCTCATCCTCCTCCCTCCTTGTCGCAGCCGCTGACCACCGTCGGGCAGCCACCGCCGTCGTGCGCACCTCCCGGTATGCGACCTGGGCGAGCAGCAGCAGCAACGTAATGTAGCAGCAGCGCACTACAGCAGCAGCTGCGCGAGCAGCAGCAACCGCGTGTGGCAGCGCCAACGCGTGTTGCCGCGGCCAACCGCCGTCGCCACCACGCCCCCCTTTCGGGGGCGACCTCCCCGAGAGGTTTGTCATCCTCCTCGACGCGTAAAACATGCTATTTGTGCGTTTGGCACGAGATCCCGTCGTGACGCACGCGGGATCGAACTCAGAATCATATTTCGGGACAACAATTTCGTACACGTTTTTCGAAAAATTCGACCGTTGGATCGACGAACTCTTTGCTCCGTCACAATCTCGGTATATACCCCTTCACCCCTGTCAAGTTTTAACCGTTAATTCGATCGTTTGATAGATCAAAACTGGCCGCCAAGTTGACCGTTTAAATTGTGTATGTTTTGGACAATTTTGCGGAGCCAACTTCGTCGACTTGTATCTCCGCCATCGCAGCTCCGTTTATCGTGCCACTAGTTCCTATGCATAGTTGGTATAACCCTCTTCCTGTTCCATAAGTTTTATTTCATTGTGAGCTTGTTTGATTGGTTGAATTTGACGCCAAACTTGGTCGTCCGAATTCGTAATTTCTAACTTGTAAAATTCTAATTTTGAGCCCGGGACTCTGGATTCAATTTATGACACCACCAGTAGACTCATGGCATCGTTCTAGCACGAATTCATATAAAGTTTGCTTGACTTGGTGGACATTGGCTCTGGCACGCATTTTCGTGCAAATCGAATTCCAATATCCGGGTCAACGGACCATTTTGAGATCGGGTCATCAGAATCCAATTTCGGATATATCATTAGGTTCGTATCGTCATTCTGGATTCGTGGACATATTTTTCTAAGGTTTTGAGGACTTTTATCCTGACACATTTTTTGGTGCAAGGTGGGTCTGACACGGGCACCATTTTGATCCGAAATTACATTTTTGCCACTGTGTCCAAATTGGACTTATGGATAGGCTATTGTAGCTATTTTGATCATTCTGGACACATTGGTGAGGTTTGTTTCATCATCCTAAACATCTGTAGACTTTCTCCCTTATCTATTACTATTTGTTATAATCCTTCTCTTTTTGGTTCGTATTTTGAGATCCGTGCATCGAAATTGAGATCTGTCGATTCCAGTAATTTTACATCACTGAAATGACCATGTGGATGATTATAGAGACTAGCTTTGACCTTGTTTAACCTATAGAGTGGACTAGGAGTTGACCAGATGATCAAAGTCAACTGTAAGTCAACCTTTGACCCAGTTTGACTTAGTTTGACCTAGTATATGCCTAGAAGCATAGAATTAATGTATTTATATATATTGTTTACTCTAGAACACTAAGTAACCCTGTAAATTCATATTAGATCTCTGTGACGTCAGTTCAGGCATCAACCCTCACTTATTGCTCAGGACAGCAGGCGAGTACATTATCTGATAATGTTTATTGTCTTGATATCTACTATATCCGATTCAGTTGTAGTGTTTTACTTGATTCTTGACATGATGGTACACGGACTAGTATACGTCGGATTCTTTCATGAGATATCATTCCTGGGTTACCATGGTATATTGGTACATTGTTCGATCTTGTTTTCTTATACTTGTATAGACGTCGATTCCTAAGGGGATTTGCTACCCTCTTAGAGAATCTCGCATCATGACGTGACATATCTGGAACCATTATACTACTCGGGGATGGGGAGTTATTAGAGGTTATGTGATCATACCCCACTAGTTACTACTTGTATCATAGCTTTACCCTCGCCTCACGTAGGGTAAAGCCTAACCTGATACTACTTGCACCATAGCTTTCCATTTTGGCCGGCCGGATCTCCAGGTTTACCTGTGGTTGTTCTTGCACCATAGCCGGTCAAATGGAAGAGCCTGATCTTGACCCAAGCCGATCACATAATGCTCTAATATCTCAAGACAATGTTTATATTTACATTATATATCATATATTACTGTACTGTTCTACATTCCAGTATTTTATACCCTGACATGATATTCAGTTTTACGTATCCTCTTTATATCCGAGTTTTGATATTTTATGTTATATTTCATTATAATTGTCTCTTATAGAGTTTGTCAATTTACATGGAACTGCTGTTAGTTTATGTACGCGTTCTCATCCTGACTGGATATGTTGACAATATTTTTAGGAGTTGTCATGCCCTCATTATTGGACTACAGGATGTTGCTAGCTGAGTCGGTTCTCGATACTCTTTCACCATGAGTTGTCTCCCAGGAGTGCTAGGCTTGGTAGTTATTGTAGTTTTGTTATTGTTTTCCTTCATTTTATTTCTTATCTCATATGATCCTATGTAGATTCTAGTTGTTCTAGTGATATGGTTATCTTTCTTGTCCTATCTTCCTTAGCATTTGTGATGTGATATGAGTACCTTTATAGTTATGGATCTTTTAGATGTTGTAGTTAGTATCGAGTACTTGACAGCGCTCTACCGCCAACACTTCGACGTAGGCTGGGCGTGGCCCACGTATTCGTACCCGTATATCCGGGTGCATGTCGTGACACCAGGTGTCCAAGCCGACCCCGAGGCCGGAAGCGACCATTTTACATCAGACGGTTCAAAGGCTAGGAGCAGCCAGGCGGCCGTCTCTGAAAATACCATGATGAGGTTCTATACAGAGCGAGATGTCATGCCTCGTGAGTCCCGTATGTGTTGTCGGGCTCACGTAAACTTCTGACTTTATTTTCTCTTGCTCATTTGATATTGTTTGACATGATATATATAATGATTGTACTTCTTGATTTGTAGAGGGTCCTGTGGGGACAATGGCTATAACCCTATTGGCATCTACAGCTTTCAGCTTCAGCTCAACTATTGCTCCTCTGGATATGGGGCCTCAGGTTGGAGAAGAAAGCTCTTCAAGG
>JANAVB010035648.1:0-45485 GCA_029216955.1 Iris pallida | reverse complement strand
TCTGACGATTTTCCAAAGATTATTATTCACAATAGAAAATTTAAAAAAACAAAATTTGTACTTTCAATCTCTTGGCATTGTAAAAAGAAATACGCATATGAATCATCTGAAAAAGACGAAAAGACGATAACTGATCTTATAATATTCTAATTAAAATATGTGCAAAGCACGTATATGTAGACTAGTTAATTGAATTTCAAATCTTTGCATACATATGACTAAATTTAATTAATTTTGTTCTCTAGATAACAAGTAGAGAAGCTGTCTAGTTGATAATATGATTATGCCCATTGTGAGCGAAAGTATTTTTATAGCTTCGCCCATTAGCAAAACTTATTAACAATCCTATACGGCCCATCAAACCTGATAGAATGGCACGCACATGTCATATCTTGCTCCCAGAATACAGCGAGTCGAGTAGGTAATCAGGGACGAATCCAAAAACTATAGTTAGGATGAGCTACCATATATTTGGGTGGGCTAGAAGTAGGCTAACCCAAATAAAAAAATCAAAAAAATTATATGAAAAAAAATGTAAAAGATTTTTTTGGGGGTGGGCTCCAGCCCACTCCAACTCATGCTTGCATCCGCCCCTGTAGGTAACACCATCCCAGACTATGCAGCATACGAATATCAGTACTCGTATCTACTATTACCGTATATAAATTTTTAGGATATGGAAAAAGAATACGTCAAATAACAACATGTAATAGAATAATATTTCATCCACAATTTAACCAAATTTCTAAACATAAGTTAAAGGATTACACAAGTCTTATAATAATTATCATTCCACACATAATATTACAGAAACATAAGTTTACTTGCAAAAGAAAGCCAGAACCCAAACCGTTATACATGTAGATTCTATATAAGTGGTACATTCAAAAGATAAAATAAAACAGGTAAATCTTCTCCTGGTCCACAACCTTATCTTTGTTAGTCCCGGGGCTTGATCAAAGATGGTAGACTCGATGTCGAGATCAGATGTTCAACAAACGTTTACCTTTTGATTATTCTCGAGATCCAAGAGGAACACTATAATATGAATCTGATTACAAAAGCAACAATAATCAGAAAGTAAATCTCACGTTCTTCCTCGTAATCGCAGTTGCTGACGGACAGAACTCAGTTCAGAAAATAAATCTCATGTTCTTCTTTGCAATCGCAGTTGCAGACGGACAGAACTGAGTTACAACTCAGATGAAGGAGAAGAAAGAAAAAAAAGAAGAGAAAAGATTTTTGTTGGGGTGATTAAGATCACCGTTGCTCAAAGCAAGATTTGTCCCAACACGATCTGCTTCCAAGAACCAGCAAGTTCACAAAAAATTCTGGAACGCTCGTAAGTCAATATTTGAGACTTGAACGGCTTCCTGGACTTCACAGACTCCCTTAACTCTCTTCTTGGTGCATCTTTCAAAGGAGGCCAAGGGGCTCTATTTATAGAGTGGAGTTGAGACTTCACCTCTTCTCCTATCCGATGTGGGACTAAAATACCAATACTCAAAAATAGAGTTTGATATTTTAGATCATATCACAATCAGCATAAAAGTATGACAGTCCACGCCTACCCCCCGAACACTCGCGTGCATGTACAAGACATCCTGGAGTCCGAGTCCGAGTCCGCACAATAAAAATCAACTTGCATCCTTGTGGAATTAATCTTTTTTCCTTCTAGGAAAATACTCCCACATGGCACACACTTGTGCCCCACCACACCTCATGTGCACACCTCAACACAAGCAATACATTATATTGAGATACTCACCATTTGGTGTAGCCGATGTGGGACTATCTTTCCTAGTCCAAAGGCAAAAATACCAACAATCCCCCACATATCTCAATATATGGATTGAGCGTTCCCCATAGTGACTGTCCATCATGTATTAGGAGAGATGTCGCTACGACTTGAATCTTTCCGCATAGGTTAAATAACAGCATGATACAAGAATGGACTAAGCCTTGAATTCTGCAACATAACTGCATTTCTTCCTACTCACATAATGACATCAACTGTGCTTCTGGCTGCACATTAAAGGCCTTGTGCCAGCCTGGTTTCAGTGTATAATTTTGGGCGTCTACAAGTTTACCCTCAAGAGACGGCCTGATATCTTTGTCCATACACTATATGTGAGTTCTTTATAAAGAGTCATGGCATGAAGCATTGCACTTCTTTACGGTGCTACGCCGCTATGACATGGCTTAAAGCCGAGCTTTACCCCACCTGGGTACCTCATCGTAGTGTCATACTACTGTAGCATGAGGTCACAGGCCTCTTTGTAGTGCCAAACTACCCAGCATGAAGCCTTGTGCTTCCGTGCGGTGTTACGCCGCTATGACATGGCTCGCAAAGCCGAGGCTTTACCCTACCTGGTACCTCTTCGTGGTGTCATGCCACTGAACATGAGACATATCCTTTTTGTAGAGCTGTCTATCTCTCTTTATTATGATTATCATACATCATTAGGCTACCTACCTATTTGCGGTGCTACTCCGCTGTGACTTGGCTTGCAAAGCCGAGGCATTACCCCTACATGGGAACTTCATGGTGAAGTCACCTCACTGTAGCATGGAGTTACACTCCTTGTAGTGTTGCACTACCATGCTTCCTGTAAAGCACTACAGGCATTCACTCTGCCTGAGAACTCATTAAGGCATTTAAGCCAACCTTCCCACAGGATCCATTCTCCGTAGAGAATATAGTAGACAACAGTGGTTATGGGTCCGTAACCCTTTCATGTTCTAAAGAACAAGTGCCCACTGTTACCTGATATTATTGCAGTCAATGGTCCTCCTTTGAACCGAAAGTTAGATGTCTAGTAGATTTCTCTTTGAACTAATAACATAAAACTTTTCAGTAGGATTACAAAGACACAATATCTGAAAGCTTTCAAGCCCATCTTCCTTGTTGTGTCTTCGACCAGCTGTCGCTTGAGGCCCTTCGTGAACGGATCCGCCAGGTTCTCCTGACTCCGAACATCAATCACTGCAATGACACCTCTCTTGATGAAATCGTTCACTGCCCTGTGCTTTAACCGCACAGTTCTCTTCTTCCCGTTGAAGAGATCATTTGATGCCACCTCTGTAGTCGCCTGGTTGTCGTAGTATATCGGAATTGTCGGTATCTGCGCCCCAACCACTGAAAGATCATACATGAGCTCCCGAAGCCACTTTGCTTCATTTGCTGCAGTATCAAGTACAAAGAACTCAGATTCCATAGATGATCGCGAGAGCATAGTCTGCTTCTTCGAATTCCACGATATAGCAGCCCCATCCATTGTAAAAATGAATCCACATGTGGACCTCTCGTTCTCTAACTATGAGCACCAGCTAGCATCACTGAAGCCCTACTACCGGCGGCTCTCCGCTGAAGTGCAGTGCATATGTCTGAGTCTTCTTGAGATATCTCATAACCCGCTTCACAGCTTTCCAGTGCTCAATGCCTGGATTGCTAGTGAATCGACTCAGCATTCCTACAGGGAAAGCTATGTCAGGTCTAGTGGCAGTAGTAGCGTACATCAAACTCCCGATGATGCTAGCATACTCCAACTACCTGACGCTTTCTTTCGAGTTTGGCTCCAGCTTCTGATCACCCCGGTACGACATGTCAATTAAAAGAAGATCATGATACTCGTATCGAGTGAGCATCTTCTCAATGTAATGAGATTGTGACAGCGCTAATCCAGTGTTTGTCCGGATGATCTTGAGTCCCAAGATAACATTAGCATCCTCCAAGTCCTTCACACTGAACTTCGTCGAGAGAACTTCTTTGTCTCCGTGACACAGCTTATATCCGTACCTAGAATTAGCATGTCGTCCACGTATAGACAAACGATGACTCCTCTTCCGTCAGCAAACTTCGTATAGACGCACTTGTCTGTTTCACTGAACCTGTAGCCATTTGACCTTATGACTTTGTCAAACTTTTCATGCCACATTTTGGGAGCTTGCTTTAAACCGTACAGAGATTTTACCAACTTGCAGACTTTGTCTTCAAGACCTTTGATGACAAACCCTTCTGGTTATTGCATGTAGATCTCTTCGGTCAGCTTGCCATTCAGGAATGCCGTTTTCACATCCATCTGATGTATCACCATCTTATGTATCGCTACGAGAGCAATCAACATTCTGATGGTGGTCATCCGGGCTACTGGAGCATACGTGTCAAAGTAGTCGATCCCCTGCTTCTGAGAAAACTCCTTTGCCACTAGCCTGGCCTTGAACTTGTCAATGGTTCCATCAGATTTCATCTTCTTCTTGAAGATCCACTTGCATCCGATAGGTTTTGTTCCTTCAGGTAGATCAACCAACACCCAAGTGTTATTGGAGGTGATTGATTCAATTTTATTGTCTATCGCCTCCTTCCAGAAAATAGCATCTCTGGTCTTTATCACCTCAACATAGGTAAGCGGATCTGCTTCCATATGATAGGTGATGAAGTCATCTCCGAAGTTCTTCGGCCTCCTCGCTAGCCTCGACGACGGCTCAACGAGTTTTGGTTCAATCGTTGTCTCCTCAGCAACAACTTTATCTTGGACAACTGGCTCATTAAAGATCTCAGTCTCATTTGCACCTTCATTATTCTCAGAAATGTCCGTTAGAACAATATTCTTGTGCCTTGCAAACTTGTCTTCAAAATATTCAGTATCACGAGATTCGATGATATGATTTGACTCAATATCAAGAAATCTCTGAGCATCACTCTTCTCTGCATACCCCAAGAAGATCGTCTTTGTAGTCCTTGTCCCCGGCTTCTGAATCTTCAGATCTGGAAGCTTCATATAGGCCAGACACCCCCACACTCGAATGACATTCAAGTTAGGTCTGACTTTGAACCAGAGTTCGTGAGGAGTTACGTCCGAATTTGCATACGACACTCTATTTAGAATAAAAGTAGCCGTCAATGTAGCTTCTCTCCAATAGCATTTAGGAAGACCCGCAGTTAGCAGCATTGAGTTCATTATTTCTGTCAACGTTCTGTTCTTCCTCTCCGCTACTCTGTTAGATTGAGGAATACGGAGCAGTAGTCTCGTTTATGATTCCATGTTCTTTGCAGAACAATGTGAATTCATGAGACCGATACTCTCAGCCTTGATCACTTCTTAGCCTCTTGAGTTGTTGTTCAGTTTGCCGTTCAGCCTCGGCCCTGAACTCCTTGAACTTCTCGAACGCTTCGTCTCTAGACTTGAGCAAGTAGACGAACGCGTACTTTGAGAAGTCATCGATGAAGGTTATGAAATACTTCATCCCGGCTTTGTAGAGAATTACTTGAAGTCATAGATATCGGAGTGTACCAACTCCAGAAGATCTGTGCTTCGATTGACCCGACGAAAAGGGTTTTCTTGTAATCTTTGTATGAGCACATACTTCACACTTCTCTACCTTACCTCCACATCTGGAGATAAGTCCTAGACTGGACATTTTGTTAATTCTTTTACAGTGAACATGTCCTAGCCTATTATGCCACAACTCAAGAGAATAATCAGAAAGAGTGATTGCATTGATTACATTTGACTGGTTTACGAGCTGAATTTTGAACATCCCTTCAGTTTGAAAAGTTTTCCGAAGTATGTTCCCTTCTTGGACATCACCATCTGGCCAGCATTGATGTCCATCTTCAAGCCTGCGTTGCTAAGCAGGCTTCCAGAGATCAGGTTCTTTGCAATCACCGGAACGTGCTTCACAACTTGAAATGTTAGAGTGTTCCCGGATGTGAGTTTCAGCTCCACAGTTCCGACCCCCAGAACTTCAGCTTGGACTTGGTTCGCCATGATAACTTTCTCAGAAGTTGGCCGGTATGTGACGAACCATTCCTTGTCAGAGCAGACATGGCAGGTCGCACCAGTATCTATCCACCAGTCAGAGTCAGCCCCCACAGCTGTGACCTGAGCAATCATAGCAACAATGTTAGAAACCATGGAAACCGTGCTAGGCTCACCTTGCTCAGCTTGTTTGGGCTTGGATTTGCATTCACTCTTGTAGTGACCCTTCTTGCCACAGTTGAAGCAAGTCACATGGGACTTGGACTTCCGTTGCTTGAACGAAGGATCCTTCACTTTCAAATTTATGGAGTCCTTCTTCTTGTGATGAGAAGCCACCTGCTTCCCTTTGAACTCTCTTGTCTGCACCAAGTTGGCCTTAGCCAGTTGTTTGGACAGACAGTCTATCTTCTGTTGAGATCGCATTTCGTCCTCAACGTGGATCTCTTGTAGAAGATCTTCCAAGCTAATGTCCAGCTTCTTCCGATGCATTCTAGTATAGAAGTTGCTCCAACCAGCAGAAAGTTTCGAGACTATCCCTCCAACGACAAACTTGTCGACGAGGGCATCTTCTCGTCATCTAACTTCTGGCACAACTTCAGGAATTCCTTCACTTGAGGTAGCATCGCCATCTCGTCTTCGAAGAGCCACTTGTGGTACTTCTCGACGATGAAGATTTTGGACCTGTTCTCATCATCTTCATATAGCATACCCAAAGAATCCTAGATCTCTTTGGCCTTCTCCTTCTTGGAATATGACTCTGCCAGAGAGTCTTCCATAGAATTGAGAATCAGCAGTTTACATATGTTGTTTTCTCTCTTCCATTTGCTCTGCTTGACGAGTGCAGCAGCATTAGCATCGGCAGTCCCTCCTTCTGGAATCGTCGGTTCATCCTCAATCAACACATGGTCTACGTCCACGAGTTGAAGATTAAGGGTGACCTTCCTCTTCCAGATTTGGAAATGTTCTCCGTCGAATTTCTCCAACTTGTTAAAGCTGGTATCGATGAGAGGTTCAAAAAATGTTCACCTTCTGATTATTCTCGAGATCCAAGAGGAACACTATAATATGAATCTGATTACAAAAACAACAATAATCAGAAAGTAAATCTCACGTTCTTCCTTGCAATCGCAGTTGCTGACGGACAGAACTGAGTTCAGAAAATAAATCTCACGTTCTTTCTTGCAATCGCAGTTGCAGACGGACAGAATTGAGTTACAACTCAGATGAAGGAGAAGAAAGAAGAAAGAAGAAGAGGAAAGATTTTTGCTGGGGTGATTAAGATCACCGTTGCTCAAAGCAAGATTCGTCCCAACACGATCTGCTTCCAGGAACCAGCAAGTTCACGAAGAACTTCTGGAACGCTCGTAAGTCAATATTTGAGACTTGAACGGGCTTTCTGGACTTTACAGACTCCCTTAACTCTCTTCTTGGTGCATCTTTCAAAGGAGGCCAAGGGGCTCTATTTATAGAGTGGAGTTGAGACTTCACCTCTTCTCCTATCCGATGTGGGACTAAAATACCAATACTCAAAAATAGAGTTTGATATTTTAGATCATCCCACAATCAGCATAGAATGTGACAGTCCACGCCTATCCCCCGAACACTCCCGTGCATGCACGAGACATCATGGAGTCCGTGTCCGAGTCCGAGTCTGCACAACAAAAATCAACTTGCATCCTTGTGGAATTAATCCTTTTTCCTTCTAGAAAAATACTCCCACATGGCACACACTTGTGCCCCACCACACCTCATGTGCACACCTCAACACAAGCAATACATTATATTGATATACTCACCATTTGGTGTAGCCGATGTGGGACTATCTTTCCTAGTCCAAAGGCAAAAACCCAACAATCTTAGATCCTTGTATAGAGATAAGTCAAGTGCAACGTTAGTGTCAATACATGGGAAGGAAAGAATTCAAGTCTGTAAGGCCTCGTTTGGTTCGCGGAATCTTTGGGGTGGGAAAGGAAAGTGATTACTTTCCTATGTTTGGATGCCAAAGGAATTGAGGAGAAAAGGAAAGTGATTTCCAATGAAAGAAAAATTAGGAGGAATAGTGATTCCATCCCCAAACAAGGAATCACTTTTCCATATTGAAGTATTCACTTTCCTTTCCAAATTCTTTGACATTTCCACACATCGAAAAATAAAATCAATGATAATCTTAATTTTTCAAAGGAAAAAAAATGTTAAAAATTGATTTCCTTTTCCTTCTGTTCTGCGAACCAAACGAGGCTAGGGTAGACTAACAATTGCTCAAAGCAAATGAGAAGGGTGAAAAGGAATGCGGACATCTACAATATAAGTGCATGTGAATGTGTACAATTCTAAACACATTGGACATCTTTCGAAGAAAAAACACAAGCAGTTTAAAGCAATCCCAAACACAGTAAACCGATATTTCGAATCAATTTGGTTTCTATTTGAAATATAAAAAATTATATTTCAAGTAACAAATGACAACTGTGCCTCTACGAGCATCTTGTGCTTATCACTTTTCGACAACATTGGCATGGTCAAAACATCAAAGATTCAAAATAAAAGAAGTATACCTCCTTGTTTCCTTTGTCTCTGCTTGGTTTTGATGTTCCAACAATTTTTTATTTGGTCATAACATTGAAAAATTATTTTAATGTTATGACCATACTTTCTATCATCAAAAGCGTTTTATCATAATTTTATTAATGTTACAACCTATTTTGCTTAACTTTAATGTTAATCTATGTGAAGACCACCTACAATCCTATGAGCAAGTAGAATGAGAGGTTGAGCACGAGCGCACTTATCATTTGATTATTGTTCCCTAAGCACCTACCAGTCAAATTGATGATAGCCAGGGATAATGAAATGCAACCCTAAAGCCAAGAATGCCTAACTAACTAGTTGATGATGATATTATACATGCATGCGACAAAGGAAACAAGGAGAGAGGGAGCAAACAATATTATACTTCAGGACAGCTCGTTAGAACAGCCAACAAAGTTAACAATTCTAACATTAAGAAGATTGTCAACTTTGTTTACTGTCTATCTTAATATTCAAATTCTTTAGTCCTATTTTATGTTAGAATTTTGACAGTCCTAAAATTGAACTGTTCTAGAATAAATGTACGTGTTTTTTAAAAATTACCAAAATAGATGGGAGTCTTTGTTCTGATCCCAAGAAGTAGTAGGTTAGCATAAGGAAGGGGAGGGTGCCAAATGTTAACCCTTCCGGCCCTTATTCTTGCTTCCAAACTCGCAATTCTTATTATCCCTCTCCATCCATTCCACCAAACAACGAGTCCATTGGAGCAACCATGGTCTTTCTGTGTGTACACCAAACAAACAAATAGTTAAATAAACAATAGTTGGTACCAAATAATTGTTGCTTCCCTAGGTTTAGTAGCACATCATGTAGGGACAAAATGGAATGAAACGGGGGTGGTGGGGGTGTGGTGGCGGCTGGGAACATGCATGGGTTCAGTCAGGTGGGATAGAGATGAGCATTATTCGATTTTGGACCGAAAATCGAATCGAGCCGAACCGAATCGAATAAGAAATTTGGTTCGGTTTAAAAAAAAAAATCGGTTCGGTTTCGGTTTTGAAAATATTACAATTTTTTATTCGATTTCGGTTTCGGTCCAAAACCGAAAATCGAATAAGAAAAAAAATAAAATTATATATATATATATATATATATTGGTGCTTTCTTTACATGGAGAGAGCTTGCTCTCAACATGCCTTGTAAAAGTTTAGTCCCACATCGGAAATGCACCATGAGTTATCTCAACATATATACTTGATTGTGTTATTGAGAAATGCACATGGGGTGGTGACCCTAAGGAGGAAACCATGTGGGTGATTTTACTAGGAGGTAAGAATAAGGCTCCAAGGATTAAGCATGAATGCTTTTGTCATTCTCTTGGATTAATTCTATTTGGAGCTAAGCCCCAAACTCGGACTCGGGCTCGGGCTCATGAGGCGTAATGTGGCATTTTGTTGGCGCACTTTACACTTATGTTGCTGCCGCATAGAGGGCTCCGCTGACTGTGCAGATTACAAGTCAGTTATGGAAAGACTGATTCAATGCGGTTAATTCAGATCCACTTTTTGTGGGATTTGATTCAATCTTTCCATAAGATTTAAATTAATTTTGTTGCTACTTTTGTGGGATTTGAATTAATTTCGTTGCTATCTTTGTGGGATTTGATTCAATCTACCCATAAGATTTGAATTAATTTCGTTGCTATCTTTGTGGGATTTGATTCAATTTTTCCATAACTGAAGAGGCGGCTAGGGTTTCCACCCTCTCTCTATATATACTCTCTTCTCTTGGCCTCCTTGAGTACTACGAATTTTATAATCAGAAAAGAAAGAGAGAGGGAGCTGTTGCCGCTGTTGCCGCCATTGCAAGTCCATCCGAGGAGTCAGAACAGAGGTGACTTCGAGCGTTCCACAAGTTCTTCAACTTGTTGGTTCCTGGAAGCAATTCGTGTGGGTGCGAATCTTGCTTTGAGCAACGGTATTTTGACACCCCAACAACTTTCTCTTCATCTCTTTCTCTAGATTATTGTAACTCGTTATGTCCCAATTGCAACACGTTTGCAAGGAAGAACGAGAGATCTTCTCTTCTCTATTTCCCTCCTTCACATTGTAATCTGGCTATTTGGTTTTTTGTATCATCGTAGATCTTGAGTTTGATCACTGCAAAGTTTCGTGTGACTCTCAGATCTCGATTACAGCAGTTTTTCATCTTTGGTCAAGCCCCGGGACTAACAATCTCAAAGCAAGATCCTTGTAGATGGAAAACATTAATGCTTCGCTGGTCCAATCAGACTACTGCAAGTTGGAAAAGTTCGATGGAGAGCATTATCAAGTCTGGAAGAGGAAGGTTTATCTAACTCTTCAACTCAAAGACGTTGATCATGTACTGTTGGAGGAAGAACCTTCTGTTCCAAACACTGGGTCTACTGCCGCAATCAATGCGTCTACCAAACTCCAGGCCAAATGGAGAAGGAAAAATAGCATCTGCAGGCTTCTCATCCTGAATGCTATGGAGGATTCCCTGGCAGAATTCTACTCGAAGAAGGAATTTGCCAGAGACATATGGGAGTCTGTGGAAAAACTGTATAAAGAATAGGAACAGGAGCAAGATGTTTATGGTTGAAAAATCACAAATTGCTCTTTGAGGACGAGAAGTCCATGTTGCCACAGGTGAAGGAATTTCTGAAGCTACGTCAGAAACTGGAAGACGAAGAGATGCCCCTTCCCGACAAGTTTGTCGTTGGAGGGATCGTCTCAAAACTTCCTGCTGGATGGAGTACCTTCTATGCAAGGATGCTCAAAAAGAAGCTAGACATTAGCTTGGGAGATCTACTTCAAGAGATCCATGTTGAGGACGAGATGCGTTCCCAACAGAAGATGGACACTCAGTCCAAACAGTTGGCTAAGGCCAATCTAGTGCAGACGAGAGATCCCAAGGGGAAGCAGGCGGCTTCTCATCACAAGAAGAAGGACTTCACCGATCTAAAGGTGAAGGGTCCTTCATTCAAGCAACAGAAGTCCAAGTCCCAAGTGACTTGTTTCAATTGTGGCAAAAAGGCCACTACAAGAGTGAATGCCGATCCAAGCCTAAACAATCAGAGAAAGGTGAGCCTAGTAAGGTTTCATTGGTTTCTAACATTGTTGCTATGATCGTACAGGTCACAACTGTGGGGGTTGACTATGACTGGTGGATAGACACTGGTACGACTTGCCATGTATGTTCTGGCAAGGAATGGTTCGTCATGTACCAGCCGATATCTGAGAAGGTTGTCATGGCGAACCAGGCCCAAGCTGAAGTTCTGGAGATCGGGACTGTGGAGCTGAAACTCACTTCTGGGAACACTCTGATGCTTCAAGGTGTAAAGCATGTTCCGGTGATTGCCAAGAACCTGATCTCTGGGAGCCTGCTCTGCAACGCAGGCTTGAGAATGGACATCAATGCTGGTCAGATGGTGATGTCCAAGAAGGGAACATACTTCGGGAAGGCTTATCAAACCAAAGAAATGTTTAAAATTCAGCTTGTCAACCAGTTTAATGACATTAATGCAGTTGCATTTTCTGATTATTCTCTTGAGTTGTGGCATAATAGACTAGGACATGTTCATTGTAAAAGAATTAACAAAATGTCTAGTCTAGGACTTATCTCCAAATGTGGGGTAAGGTGGAGAAGTGTGAAGTATGTGCTCAGACGAAGATTACAAGGAAACCCTTTTATCGGGTCAATCGAAGCACAGATCTTCTGGAGTTAGTACACTCCGATATCTGTGACTTCAAACATTTCTCCACGAAGGCCGGAATGAAGTATTTCTTAACCTTCATCGACGACTTCTCAAAATACGTGTTCGACTACTTGCTCAAGACTAAAGACGAAGCTTTCGAGAAGTTTAGAGAGTTCAGGGCCGAAGCTGAACGACAGACTAGACAACAACTCAAGAGGTTGAGAAGTGATCGAGGTGGGGAGTACAGGTCTTATGACATCGCATCGTTCTGCAAAGAACATGGAATCATATGCGAGACTACTGCTCCATATTCTCTCAATCCAACGGAGTAGCAGAGAGGAAGAACCGAACATTAACAGAAATGATGAATTCAATGCTGCTTACTGCAGGTCTTCCAAAATGCTACTGGGGAGAAGCTGCATTAACGACCACTTTTATTCTGAATAGAGTGCCATATGCAACTTCGGACGTAACTCCTCGTGAACTCTGGTTCAAATTCAGACCAAACTTGAATGTCATTCGAGTGTGGGGGTGTCTGGCATATGTGAAGCTCCCAGATCTGAAGATTCAGAAGCTGGGACAAGGACTACGAAGGCGATCTTCTTGGGGTATGCCGAGAAGAGTGATGCTCGGAGATTTCTTGATATTGAGTCAAATCATATCATCGAATCTCGCGATACTGAATACTCTGAAGAAAAGTTTGCAAAAGACAAAAACATTGTTCTTTCGAACATTTCGGAAAATGATGTAGGTGCAAATGGGACTGAAATCTCATATGGGCCAGTAGTCCAAGAAGAAGCTGTTATTGATGAAACAACTCTTGTACCAGAACTCGCAGAGCCGTCAACAAAGCGAGCGAGGAGACCTAAAGACTTCGGAGATGACTTTGTCACCTATCATGTGGAAGCAGATCTGCTTACCTATGATGAGGCGATGAAGACCAGAGATGCTATCTTCTGGAAGGAGGCAGTGAATGATGAGTTTGACTCTATCACCTCCAATAACACATGGGTGTTGTTAGATCTACCTGAAGGAGAAAAGCCCATCGGATGTAAATGGATCTTCAAGAGGAAGATGAAGGCAGATGGAACTATTGACAAGTTTAAGGCCAGGCTGGTAGCCAAGGAATTTTTTCAGAAACAGAGGATAGACTACTTTGACACGTACGCTCCAGTAGCTCGGATGACCACCATCAGGATGTTAATCGCTCTAGCAGCCATACATAAGTTGGTGATACATCAGATGGATGTAAAGACAGCATTCCTGAATGAGGAGCTGACCGAGAGATTTACATGCAACAGCCAGATAGATTTGTCATCAAAGGTCTTGAAGACAAAGTCTGCAAGTTGGTGAAATCATTGTATGGTTTGAAGCAAGCTCCCAAGGTGTGGCATAAGAAGTTTGACAAAGTTATTAGGTCAAACGGCTACAGAGTCAGCGAGACGGACAAATGTGTTTACACAAAGTTCGCTGATGGAAGAGGAGTCATCGTTTTTCTGTACATGGACGACATGCTAATCCTAGGGACGGATATAGGCTGTGTCACGGAGACAAAGAAGTTTCTCTCAACCAAGTTCTGTATGAAGGACTTGGGGGATGCAGATGTCATCTTGGGCATAAAGATCATCCGGACAGATACTGGAGTAGCGCTGTCACAATCTTACTACATTGAGAAGATGCTCACATGCTATGGGTATAAGGATCTTCCAGGGATCGATACGCCATACAGGTGTGATCAGAAGCTGAAGCCAAACTCGAGAAAAAGCGTCGGGCAGCTGGAGTATTCTAGCATTATCAGAAGTTTGATGTCACTACCAAAATTTATCGATTTACCGACGGCCGCATCCGTCGCTAAGACGACTGTAATACATATTAGCGACCGAGTGCCGACGGATATTGGCCAAAAAATCCGTCGGCAATCAGCTCGTCGCTAATAACCATCCGTCGCTAAGTTGTCGTCACATGACGGAATAGCGACGATAGTCGACATCACAATACGAAGCATTAGCGACGCATTTCCGACGGACTATCGTCCACTTCAGCTTTTAAGTACTGAACTGTGTAGACAATACCGACGTGAATTTCCGTCGCTAACCCGTCGCAAATGCGTATCAGATCGTATCATTTCGTCGCTAATCCGTCGATACCGTAGATATCAAGTGACGGACTAGCGACGGTTTTCTGACGGAAAAGCCGTCGACCAGCTTCTGGAAATTATGTCATTTCCAGCAACATGGCGACGGATAAGTCGTCGCTACGCCGTCGCCATATATCGACCGCATAGCGACGGATTAACCGTCGACCTTTTCTGGAAATTCTTGTTATTTCCAGAATACGGGCGACGAATATGTCGTCGCTATTCCGTCGAACAATAAATCCTGCCGACGGATTGTCCGTCGACCATCCGTCGCTACCTGGGAATAATTTTCAAATATCCAGTTAGCGACGGCATAACCGTCGACAAGTAGTCGGAAACTGGTGACATCCGTCGCAAAACGGTCACAAGTCCGTCGCTAACTGAGAATATTTTGAAAAAAAATTACAGCTTTTTAGCTGTTCGCAAAAATTTGCATAAACCAAACCAATATATAATGCACACCAATTATCCAACAATCACATAGACCAAATATATTATGCACACCAATTATCGAAGAATCACATAGACCAAAATATGCACATACGAATTTAATGCACACCAATTATCCAAGAATCATATAGACCAAACCAAATTATAAAAATAGACATCAGTTATCCGGAAGAGTAACCTAATATCCATCGTTATAATCCGATCATTACACCAATATTCCAAATTTTTCACAAATATTCCAAAACACATAGGAAAGAGCTGGCCAGTTACAGTAACCTAATATCCAATCCTGACGATCGATCATTGCACAAATATTCCAAAATTTTCACAAATATTCCAAAACATATAGGAAAATCGACTTTGGCCTCAATAAAGACCACAAGTCAGACGATGAATCCTCACAGCCAGGGATGATAGTTGCGTTGAGGCATGTACCATTCTATCAGCCACTTTGCATACGAAGGCTCAATCTGGTTGAGGTCTTCTGTAGGGATAGGAGGGTCGGTCCCGATGCTACTACTCTTGACGGTGGCTCCTCCTTAGCTTCAAGCTTTGGAGCAATCTCTTCCCTGATGGTCATCGGTTCTTCCTTGACAGTCACCGGCTCTGTTTGACGACGGAGACTTCCTCCGTGTCGACCTCCAAGGGTTTCTTGCCTCGACCCCTTCCTCGACTAGCAGCACCACCTCGACGAGTCCTAGGAGCCATCTTTCTGACAACAAAAATTTTCATATAGGATAAAAAAAATTTACTCAAGTTATAAAAGTTGTGACGTTGGTTTTTTGCGTTTATCATCATTAGAGGGAGCAACACTCGAAAAGTTGTGACGTTGGTAGCATGAGAGAGTAAAATCTGTATCACAAGACTAACAGAATTACTATGTAATCATGTACTCACCAATAACCGGATGTAACTGGAGTCGTTGGTACTATCGTGCAGTAATTTGTGGATCCGCTGGTATAGGCCATATGTACTTAGTATCTAGTGTATCAGATTAGTATCGGTCTATCGGTTTGGTATAGGACGTATCATATTGGTATCATCCTATATCCGATATGTACATGTATCGGCCGAATAGCTAGGATTCATATTGGTCTTATCGATTTGGTATCGGTCATATCCGATAGGTATCGGCCGTGTTGGATTAGTATAGACTATTTCGGATTAGTATCGTAGAAGGTTTAGTAACAACTGTACTTGGATTTCTCTCTTCTCGAGCTAGAATACCATTGCAAGAGAATCACCAGATCGTGATTGGCCAGTTACAGTAACATACATACTTCATTTTCCATCAGGAAAAGCGAGATTGAAAAGGAAGTATGTATGTTCTGTAACTGGCCATCTACGCTCTCGTGACTCTCTTGCAATGGTAATCTAGCTCTAGAAGAGAGAATCCAAGTACACTTGTTACTAAACCTTCAACGATACTAATCCGAAATGGTATAATAATCCAACACGGCCGATACCTATCGGATATGACCGATACCAAATCGATAAGGCCAATATGACTTAATGGCTATACGGCCGATACATATCGGATAGGACGATACCAATTCGCTAAGACCAATACCAACCGATACGGTCCATACCAAAACGATAGATCGATACTAATCCGACACGGTCAATACTTATAAGTACCTACGGTCCAGGAGGTTGATCCGCTAGTACATCCATGTACGAACAACGAAGTAACGATCCATTTCAATTTGGATGTGAAAATCTGTATCGTAAGACAAACTAAACATAATCAGTTCTATTTCACATGCTTAATTGTCAAGTATGGGAACGAATAGCTCAAAACACAACCCAAAATTCATTCTAAATGAACTCACATAATGTTTACAGTCTTGGTCTCAACTGTCTTCGATTCTATGATCCCATGTCTTAGGTTAAATAAATCACTAACCTCATCACGGTGAGTCTTGGTGTAGCACTCAAATGTGGGGCACCCGTAAATTCGCCGAGGTTTTAAATCATCGACATTGAGTTTTAAACCCTCACGTAGCCTTTCTGCTTCACTTCTAGGGTCGAGCAGCATCTTCTTGCAAGCTTTGGTCTTCAGATACTTAGTGTCAAGATTCTGGACGCTTTCGTAGAGCATGTCAACGCATCCTTGTTTGCCATTAAAATTGTTTGATTGAAACTTTAATACAAACAGAACAGTGTTACAATATAGGACTTAGATGTAGTCCTAGGAGTACACTTTTGTTTAAGCTGGGTCCTTAGTGCCAATGGAGCGAGTGGTAATGCGTTGACTCCGTTGACCGGCTGACGACGGTTATCGGTTCTCTGAAGGTGTTGATTGCTCTGGGTGCTGGAGCTTGCCGAGAGGAGGAAGACGTTGAGTGTCTAGAACTGCCTCTCTGGTGATTCTCTGTTGTGGATTCTGTCTGTATTGTGAGTCTTGTGTGTGTGCGAAGGAGATGATCCTTCTATTTATAGTTTTGCAGGCTGGCTGCTCATGCGCGAATGTAGGATACGCCGGTGTGGGGACGCCACGTGGAGGTTGCTGATGGAGACGCACGGATGCTGCACCCTGATCGAGGGGGAGAACTTTTCATGCTGCTGTTGTGAGCCGGCACGTAGCAGAAGAGAAGATCTTTCCGTTGCTGAAATCTTGGACGAATTGAGTCAAAGGACACGTGTCATCGACCCATGGTTCGAAGATCTCGGATTTGGTGGAGAAGAGTAATCTGGTGAGCTGCGCCTTGGATTGGGCGCAGGAGGAGGCTGCGGCTCATAACCTTTAGGAGTTACAAACCATTTGGGGCGCATAGCTTTTGAGGCGCATGCAGGCGACTTTCCTTCTGTCTTTCGGGATCAGAGAGCAGTCTGGGGCGCATGGCTTTTGAGGCGCATGCTGATTTGGACGCATGGCCGTAGAGGCGCATGCGGATGATTGGGTGGCCACGTGGCAGTAGCCGTCGAAAATGAAGTCATGATGATGCTGACGTTGCCGACGCTTCGTTTTCTGAAAAAGCTGTCAACTGTTCAGATTTTGAGAAGCGTGCTGCCAACTCTGTCAGTTCAGCATTTAATGTTTGTGATGTTCGATGGACAGCTGAGTGGGCGCGTCGGTTGGCGTTCCACTCGGTATGAGGATATGTGGGGGCGCATTCTCTGCAATGCGCCGAGTCAAGGGCACGTCTGTGCGATGCGCCTGACGCCGAAGGGCGCGTCCGTGATGCACTGTCTGGCTGGCGCATCGGACATGTCTTTTAATGATGCGGCTGTCTCGCTCCTCGAGTGCTATAAATAGCCGTTTGGCTGAATTCGAGGCGTCCGGTTCATCCATTTAATGCAAATTCATTGCACGGAATTTGGAGAGCCATCCACTTGGCACATGGGTTTGATCTGCCTGGCATATAAATAGTGGCATGGAGAGAAGATTTGCTTCTCATTCCCTCACGTACTTCCAACATGAACTTGGGCATTCGGTGCATTCTGTTGACGAAGTGCTCCCGAGGGTGAAGATGAGACGCTGTGTTGTCTTCGATGCACTTGAAGGTGACTGTTACATCCAAAAGACGAAGTCGAGGGATTTTGAGGCAGGTGGAAGGTACCTGTTGCATCCAAAGATAGGGATGCTCGAGCCTCGCCTCCGTTATTCCGGAGGAGCCGTAGATCGGAATGGCGGTGCTAGGCTCTTCTTCCTTCAAAGTGGGGTTTGCCCACTTTGGTTGTGTTGAAAGCTGTTCCTTTAGCCGCGGTTTCGATCACGGTCTTCCTTGGACTTTGGAGGCTCTTTCGAAGCCTCCCCTGGCCACAGCATTTGCGGTGCTCTTCTCTTCCTTGGTTCCAGCCAGAGGGTTAAATGCTTGGTTTGGCGAAGCACTTACCAGGTGAGCCTGGCTGGAAGAGCGGCACATAACTGGGCTGCTGAAGGGATGCACATAACTGAGCTGGATGCACATAACTGAGCTGCTGAAGAGATGGTGGGATGCGCCTGGTTAGAGGCGCATAATGTCTGCTGCGCCTGACTGGCGGCGCATGGTGGCTGCTGCGCCTATCTGGAGGCGCATGGTAGCCGCTGGCTGTAGACTTAGGATTTTTCCTTTATAGAAGTTCTCCTTTGTACAACCTTTTCTAGACATGTAATAGACTTTTGTATATGAATAAAAAGTCCTCTTTCGAATGTCTATATTGAGCTCTGGCGTATGTAGTGTCTGGCGCATGGGTTTTCTGGTTGTGAAATTCCACGCTTCTACAAGACCCCCTTCAAAGTTTTCAAAACTTTTGAATAAGTTTTGGAATACTTTGAATAAGAAGCATGGAGGTCAGGGCGCATGATTGCTGGGTACATGCCTGTTCGGGCGCATGCTCCTCTCAGTCAATGATGATGATGCCTCGGTAACCAAAAAGATTAATAATGATCTTTTGGTTTTATTTGCTGTTATCTTTGCGCAGAACTCGAGGCGACGGCTGAGATTGCACGTCATCGGTTCACGCGTGTGACCAAGCCCCATAAATAGGTGAGAGTTGGTGAGAGAGAGTTCTTCTCTCTGCCTCTGCTTCTTTAGAGTTCCTTCTTCAAAAACCCTAACTCTTTCTTCTTCAAGAGAATGGCTCCCAAGACTCCTCGCGGTGCTGCCGGCAAGGGGAAGGAGAAAGCGAAGGAGCTCGTCGACGAGGATGTACCTATCACTCTTGCGACTCCTGCCGACGTTCGTCCCGAGGTGGCAGGTGGGTTTCCTCTCTGCTTTGGGCCATGTGCCCTAACTGCCGACGCGTATGGACTTCGGTCTTTATGATACGCCGAGGTTCTATCTTGCCGAGGTGCATAGGTTTACACCTTTATCATACACCTAGGTTTTAATGGCTAATGCGCATGGGTTTTATTCCCTGAAGATGCACCGAAGCCTTCGCTGACGCGCACGGGCTCACGCTCTGATAATGCGCCGAAGCTCCAAAGCTGACGCGCATGGGCTTACGCCCTGATGATGCGCCGAAGCATGCTGACGCACATGGGCTTATGCCCTGATGATGCGCCGAAGCTCCAATGCTGTCGCGTATGAGGCCACACCCTGATGATGCGCTGGAGCAGATACGCATGGGTTTATATCCAATGCGCCAGTCTGCTTGACGTATTTTGTCTTTTTGCCTGACTTCCACTCTTGTTGTGCCAGTGTCGATGACGATCCCTTTGTTGAATGAGGTCCTCCTGGACGCTTCTCTTTGTCAGATGGGAGTTGATTTTGATGAGGCGGTGATCAACCCTGCAAAAGATGCTATCCTTCAGGATCAACCTCGTGAGAGGATGCTACAAATCCAGGCCCAGTTGTCGCTTTTCCTCCAGAGTATGATGGAGAGTGGTAGACTGAAGTCTGCTGAATCTGAAGGCGTGACTTTCTTGAAACCTGCTTTTATGTTTGGCGACCGACTAGTCTCTTCCGAAGCGAAGATACTGAAGATCAGAGAAGACTGGTTCTTTTCTGCTAAGGGCATGGTGTTATACATGCGGCAGGTTGACCGCCAGTTGCCGCTGACAGCCTTTTGTCGTTTAGCTTCGAAGAGAAGGATGAGTTGGGAACTTACTCCCTCTCAAGGAGGGGCTTTGGGAGGTACCCTTTCGATTGACACCACCTCAAACCAGCGAGATACCTTGACTGCCTCACGAGCCGGTTCCTCGTTCAGTTACCGAGCCTTGCGTCCCGGGAGCATCTATAGTGAAGTCCCAAACGACACGTTCCCCTTCAGTGCCCCGACCTTTGCAAATCGGATGCTGACATCAAAGGTCACGTACCCGACAGCTGGTTTTAGAGTCGAAGGTTGGTGTCACTACATTCGAAGTGGGACGAGTTGACCACCTGGGTGCTTTCGAGGTTCAAAGTTGAGTTTAAAGAGATGGGCTGACAGCCGCCATTCGGGCCACGCAGGCAGGCGTGGACCTCAATAAGCCTATGTTCCTTGCGCTGCTGGAGCTTTTCAATGTCCAGACTGGCAGCTTCTTTACTCCGGTGGGGGAGTTGGGATTGGCCCTTCATGAGATGTACGAAGTGTCCAAGCTTCCTTGGGGCTCGGAACCGTACGAGGAATATTTCCCGTCAAACGAAGAGATCCATGTTCTGGAAGATAAAGACCCGAGATGATGGCTGTTTTCAAAGAGGTGGCGAGCCATCATTATTTGCTGCACCGGAGGGACAAGGGGAAAACCCAGCCTCATGTGACTGCTTGGAGGGACTATGTCTTCCGACAGGATTTGGCGGATCCTTCGAGGATCCGGTTTGCGACTCCGCAGGGATTGAAGCCCGCGGAAGTGAGTTCTGAAATAAGCCGGCTGGACGAGAGGACCCCACGCTCTAATGAGAGTGGCAAGGATACGTACAGCTGTTTCTGGCACTGCGCGCACCGGATGTCATCTAGGGCAGTGTTGACGGCCTACTTGATGATATGGCTCCGGGATTGCGTATTTGCAGGTGGATCCGGTGCCGTCGAGAGGGTACATCGGAATCTCATTTTGCCTGCAGTGAAGTTGGCCTGTGGACGACCTTTAGCTCTCCTCCCCGCGATGGTGTGCAACCTGTTGCGCGGCTTGAGGCCTTTTGCTGATGATGTGATCCACGAGAAAGTAACAATGACAACTTTCCCCGGGCCGAGCTGCCTTTCCACTATCTCATGGGGTGGCTGATTTTACGTCATCCGAACGTGATGAGTCCTGGTCCTGAGGAGGACCACGTTGAAGGAGATGCCTTCATTCGCCGCTTCTACAAAAGGTGGTTACACTGGCGTTCCTGTTTGTAGGAGAGTTTTGTCCTTCCTTCAGGGGTGGGAAATTGTGAAGGTTGGCCCGATCTTCAGAGATTTCGAGGCCGACCAAGATTTGGTTGACTCTGGCGAAGATGCGGTCACTCTGCCGAAATGGAGTTTTCGTTGGTTGCAGAGTATCCGGCCTTCTCACCTGGTCTACCGCAACCAGAATAGATGTTATCTGGAGCCGTATTTGCCAAGCCGATTTGCTCGTCAATTTGGCTATACTCAGCTAATGCTACGGAATCCCAGTAGCAGTCTAGGCTTCATCGGGAGTTTGTTGGACGGAGCCCGGGGCTGGCAGTATTATAACGCTGGGTGCACTAGCGTTAAGTTTACCAAACCAGTTCGCAATCCTCGGCCACCGATCTTATATCCGGCCGCCAGGCTGTATTGCACTATGAATACTATGTCTCCTGGTTATGACAGGGAGACTAGTTTCATCATTGGAACCCAGTTGGAGGCGACAGCGAATATGTTGATGGCAGCTCGATCATATCGTCCGCCAGAATTGGCGGGGTATCGGGCTGCTGCTGCAGTACCAGTGAGAGACCCGTCTGTCGGAAAGAGGCGGCTGACACGGAAGCTGGTTCTTCCGTACCGAAAAGGTCGAGAAGGACGTCGACCCCGAAGATTACGGAAGTGCCACTTGCAACGCCAACAGGATCAGTTCCTGCTGAGGTAAGGAGTGCCCATAATTCCAATTCTTTACATCATTGTGGTGACTTATACTCTTCTTCTTGTAGGGATCGTTGAAGAAGAAATCTCGTGCTTCAAGACCGGGTGCTAGTAAACCGAAGGAGGTGGCAGGCTCTTCTGATGAGCGCGTTCCACCGATGATGAGGTCTCCCGTGGAGGAGGGTCCCGAAGATGTTCCAGTGGAGGTTTTAGTATCTCCTGACTTTGATGACGCAACAACTTCTGGGAAAGTACCGTCTGCCGTGGAGGCCTTGGATACTGAGGGTCCTAGGACTCGAGGCATCCAGACGATGAGGTGGATTGGAGTTCGTCGCCTTCTGGTGACGTCCCCCCAGCGTTGCAAGAGTCTGTTGCGGGGGCAACAGAGGCAGTTGAGATAGAGGAGAGGGTTGATTCCCCTCCTTGTCATGATGAGGGAGGTCGGCTGTATCGCTGCCAAGTCCTTCCTCGCTCCAACCGTGGACGTCGAGATGGCTACCGATCAGGTAGTAGCGACAGATTCTGTCCCTGTAGAGGGCTTGAGAAGGATGAGACCCTTCTGCCTGTCTTATCTTCCGGGCTGGCCAGGAGATGAATGTTGATCACCCCGTTCTGCCGGGGGAGGTACCTGATGCTGATAGGACATCGGAGGTAGAAGAGGTGGCCGTTGATGTCGGTGATTCCTCCGGGCTTGAGAAGGGTAAGGGTGTGGAACCCTCTGTCGCTCCTTCTACTTGGGGTACGATCACGACGCATGTGCCGGCTCCTTCTGCTCTTTCGGCTCGGGCTAGCAGTCTGGCCCCCGTTGATGAAGAGCCCCTTGATGCCGAGGTCCAAGCCTCGCAGGTCGAGATTGGCGGATCTTCCTCCGGTCCGCAAACTGTAGTAGCTCCTCCAACCCCTGCTATGATGCCGCAGGTACTGGCGGATGCGACGAGTATGTGAAATTCCTCGTCGAGGGAGTGTACAAAATGCTGGAGAAAGGTGTATCTGCCGTGATGGATGCCAAGGGGAGCTTTGCGACAGCAAAAGCTCTGGCAATGCCTTGTATCGAGCTGATCCGCGTTCACCAAGGCCACGACCATATGGCCGAAATTCTGGAGGCTTCGGTGATTGAGCTGGACGAGCGGCTCGCGGAACTGCAGCACATCCAACGAAATGACCTCTCTGTCTTGGTAGATGCAGAGACGGGGAAGTTGATTGCTGAGATCGAGGCTTCCCACCAGGCCGATGTGAGCGGTTGGGAGCGTGAAGTAGCTGGGACTGAGGCTGCGGCGGAGCAGTTGTCTCATCTATGAAGAAGACGACGGAGAAGCGGGCTGCGCTGGATGCTAACATCGCAGAGGTTGATACCCAGATGCGCCGTCTTGAGGACCAACGGGCCCAACTCCAACTAGAAGCTGATCGTGTCCTGGCTGAACACGGCATTCAAGCAGGAGGAAGCGACTCTTACTCAGCGGACTCTGGCTTTGGCTCAGCACGACGACAGCATGATGAGAAGTATGAGAGCAAAACTTCCGCTGAGGCTGTCGGATTAATGCGTCAAGAAGCCGAGCTTCGAGTCCAGGAGACTGTGGAAACTCGCACTGCCGACCTGAGACATCGAGTAAGAGAGCTCTCATCCCACCCTGGAGAGGATCGGGACTGTAGTTTCTCTTTTTTATGTGTTTTTGCAACTCTTGCTGGGGGAATAGCGTATTTCTGTACTCTTTTTTTTAGAAAATAAAGAAATACACAATCCTTTTTTTTTGTGATGCGTTCATTTTTGATATCATGAACTTGATGATTTATGGACCTATTATCTTTTGCGCACCTTGGTTTTTAGGTACAGAAATAAGTTTGAAGGAACCAACATGTTTGCTCAGAGGTAATGTGGATATGGCAATCATTAGGTTCAAATGATAGAATCTTCCACTCAGAGGTATTATGGACGTGGTAGGAATGATCCTGGATGATATGCTGAACAACTCAGAGGTGATATGGACGTGGAAGTTCTGCGATCAATGTACGACAACGCAGGGGTTGTTGGTACAGGATGTTTACTCAGAGGTAATGTGGACGTGGTAAACATGAAAGATAGCGTAAACTTACGAAGTGTAAGATTCCGCTTTGTAGGATGTAGAGAGACAACTCAGAGGTAATGTGGACGTGGTTATCTTTCTACGGAAGGATGCCACGGAACGGCTGGGTTCCGGAAGCGTTTGAGTTTGTGGAAAGGGGTTGTTTGGGGAAGTACATGTCTAAAGGATGTCAAGAATAGTACTTCTTCAGGAACTTGCCGTTGATGGGCATCATGAACAAGTCCCATTGGGTTTGGCGAGGCGGTAAGCACCGTTTGAGTATACCGTCTCAATGATGAAGGGTCCTTCCCACTTGGCCTCGAACTTCCCTGGTGTCTTGTGAGTTAACACCATTGGCCTTCTGACTGCTAAAACCAGGTCGCCAACTTGGAAAGTTTTCTGTTTGACCCTCTTGTTGAAAGCCTGTGATATACGGGCTTGGTAAAGTTCGATGCGTTGTTGAGCTAGGAGGCGCTTTTCGTCAAGTGCCTCCAATTCCCGCAGACGACGACGTTGATTGTCTTCTTCTGTGAGTTTGTTTGTGATTGCTATGCGGAGTGAGGGTATCTGGATCTCGAGAGGCAGTACCGCTTCGCTCCCGTAGACCAGGGAGAATGGTGTGTTGCCTGTTGGGGTCCGTACCGTTGTGCGGTAGGCCCAAAGGCATTCGCCGAGCTTTTCGTCCCAGTCGCGTTTATTGGATGACATGACCTTTTTGAGCAGCCTGACGATAGTTTTGTTGAACGCCTCGGCCAATCCATTTGCTGTCGGATTGTAGGCGGTTGAGGCCACGTTCTGAATGCGATTCTTGTCACAGAACCTGCTGAAAATGTGGCTGATAAACTGAGGACCATTGTCATGGATGATCCGCCTGGGTACTCCGAAATGGTAAATGACATGGTGTTTGATAAAGCTGACCACCCTGGAGCTTTTTACTTCCACCAGTGGGACTGCTTCCGCCCACTTGGAGAAGTAATCGGTGATGGCCAGGATGAAACGGTGTCCTCTTGATGAAGGAGGGGTGATTGGTCCTACAATGTCCATGCCCCAGGCTTCGAATAGCCAAGAGGCGACTGTAGGATGTAGCGGTTCGGACGGTGTATGTATGAAGTCTGCATGAAGTTGGCATGCATGGCACTTCTTAGCATATTCAACAGCGTCAGCGACCATGGTTGGCCAGTAGTAGCCCATACGTCGCAGTCGATCCTACAACTTAGGACCGGGTTGATGAGCTCCGCAAGTTCCGTCATGAGCTTCTCGAAGAGCTTCGGCTGCTTCCTCGCTGGACAGGCATCGAAGGAGAAGCCCATCAAAAGAGCGTCGGTACAGCGTTTTGGTGGCTGTATCGTAGTAGAATCGAAGAGAACGTCTCCTGACTGAGACGGCTTCCTTCGGGTCCTCTGGAAGGATTCCGTAGACGGCGAAGTCGATGAACGGGAACCTCCAGTCTCGAACATTAATATCAGTATTTGTCGACATGGCGTGAGCCATTTGCAAACATAGGTTGGTTCTGGGACAAATCAAGTCTCGGCCAGTTACCGTGACATAGTGTTGCGTCCCAAGAGGCGCGGCCAATGAGGCTGCGAGACCAGCCAAAGCGTCAGCCTCCAAGTTTTGTAGACGGGGACATGTTCGATGAAGAACCCAGTGAAGGTTGAAATGATGTTCAATGCAACTTCATGGTAAGGGATTAGATCTTCATGGCGAACCTCGTATTGCCCCCGAATCTGGTTTACGACGAGTTTCGAGTCGTCGTAGGCTTCCAGATGATCCACTCCCAGCTGTTGTGCCAGCTGGAGCCCCATGATAAGCGCGTTGTACTCAGCAACATTGTTGGAGCACGGCTTCGAAAGAGAGTATGCACGCTGGATGACCAGCTGATCGGGGGAGACTAAGACTACCCCCACTCCTGCGATGATTTGGCCCTTGGGGCCTGTTCTTGAAGCACCATCGAAAAACACCCGCCAAACGAAGCTTCCTTCGGTGACGTTTGATTCTTGGACCTCATCCGGGATATCTTCGTAGAGTTTTGAGGATTCTGGGATGGGGTGTGCAGCTAAAAAGTCAGCCAGAGCTTGACCCTTGACAGCTTTTTGCGGAACAAACATCATGTTGTACGGCGTTAGCAGGATCGCCCATGTAGCCAGCCGGGAGTTTAATGACCCTGGCTTTGTCATGAGGACTCTGAGTGGATTGACTCGGGAAATGACATGAATAGTCTGACCCGAGACGTAATGACGAGTCTTCTGGATGGCAAACACCAAAGCCAAGCACTCCTTTTCAACGGGGTTATACCGGTGTTCGGCCCCGATGAGTGTTCGACTGAGGTAGTAGATTGCTTGCTCGTAGCCTGCATCGCTGTTTTGAGCCAGCAAAGCGCCAAGGGAATGATCCATGGCACGGACGTAAAGGAGGAATGGTTTGCCGGCGACAGATGCCACTAGGACTGGTGGGCTTGTTAAGTAAGCCTTGATGTCATCGAAAGCCTTTGGCACTCCTCTGTCCAGACGTAAGAGACCCCCTTCTTCATGAGCTGAGTAAAGGGTTGACATTTACCGGAGAGGTTTGCTATGAACCTCCGGATGTACGCCAGACGTCCCTGTAAGCCCCGAAGTTCTCGAAGGTTCTTCGGAGGGTCCATGTTGAGGATGGCTTTAGTCTTCTCAGGATCAACATGAATGCCTTTCGCCGTGATGACAAAGCCCAAGAATTTGCCGCTATAAACCCCTAGGAAGGATTTAGCGGGGTTCATTTTGAGTTGATGTGCCCGCATGAGATCGAAGACCGTCTTCAGGTCCTGTAGGTGATCTCCTTTGAGGCGGCTCTTGACTGCGATGTCGTCAATATAGCATTCGACTGTCTTACGAAGATGTTGACGGAAGATGGTGCTCATAGCTCGTTGGTATGTTGTACCGGCATTCTTCAAGCCGAAGGGCATCACTGTGTAGCAGAAAACACCCTTCGGAGTCCTGAATGACGTGTGTTTTGCGTCATCGGGGAACATCTTGATTTGATTGTAGCCTAAATACCCGTCCATGAAGGACATGCGTTCAAAGCCACATGTGTTGTCGATCATCACATCGGTGATTGGAAGCGAGAATTCATCCTTCGGGCAAGCAGAGTTGAGATCCCTGAAGTCGATACAGACTCGTATCTTCCCGTTCTTCTTGGTAACAGGGACGACGTTGGCTACCCAGTCCGGGTGTTGTTCCTCACGGATGAAGCCGTTGGTCAAGAGTTTATCCACCTCCTGATCGATGGCATTCATGATGTCCGGACGGAAGCGTCGCTGTTGTTGTTTGATAGGTTTGGCATCAGGTAAGATGTTCAACCTATGCATTGCGATCTGTGGATCGAGTCCCGACATGTCTTCGTAGCTCCAGGCGAAGACGTTAATATACTCTTTAGCCAGCTGGACTAAAGATTCTCGGTCTTCTCCTTCTAGGCTTTTGCTGACGAAGATGGGTTTTGAAGAAGACCCATCCCGAGGTCGATCTGCTCGACTTCGTCTTCAGTGGGAGGTTCATGTAACTCAAAGCGAGATTCTCATTGTTCTCCTAGGCGTTGAGCCCAGGGTTCCTCTTCAAAGGGTTCCGGCGGTTGGTCTTCGCCTTCATCTTTCTGAGGTTGCGCTGATGTCATGTTAGCTGACAGCACTTTCCTGAAAACTGATCCGATACCGGTATCGGAATCCCAAGTCGACGCTTCAGACGAGTAGGAATGCTCTGCGTCTTCTGCGTCTGAACTCTCTGGAGTTGATGGCGGCGTGACATAGCCTAACCCCCGTCGAGTCCGATTATAGTAGTCCTGTGGCTTTCCATTGGGCATCGAAAGCCGGACAGGGAGATGCCGACCCTTGCCGTAGTTTAGGCCTTTGTTGCTTTTCAGGTCGTAGCCCATCTTTTGGATGATGTGCTTTGCCGTATCCGTGTACCGATAGACTTGTACTCTGCCGGTATCAGGTTCGGGCTCGATTGACGGGAGGTCCTGATGACGCTCGACTTTGCCCGAGATGATGGTGCCTTCGTCTCTCAGCTCCGTGGAGGGATTATGAAGACTCCTTGAGACGGAACTACTCGATTATGGTGGACGGTCGTTATTTGTGTTTGCAACGACCGTAGAGCGTTATCTAATGTATACATGGCATTCCAGTATGGAAGACAAGAATAATTAAAAGACACTCTATTATTGATAAAGTACGAGATTTTATCCCGTAGGATTACATTGTCTAAGGAGGGTGCGTCTACATCAGCAGAGATATATTCGCCAAGCTCCTCGTCTGTAAGCACTGGGGCCGGATCAGGAAAGTCCTCCACAGCTTTGACTTTGGGGTCTGAGAGAGTTATGTGAGCCCTCTCCGGCATCTTGGATGACTGCGGCGGCTTGCCCTTAAGACGCACCTTGAGAGGTACCTCGGTTGCGCCTCCGGTGAGTGGCGCCTTCCCTTGTAATTTTACCACCAGGGGAGCCGTTGTTTGAGGTGGCTTTCCCTTGAGGCGTATCTTCAGGGGAGCTTCGTGAGTCGGTGCTTTCCCTGATAGCTTGATGCTTATTGGAGGCGCCTTCTGGTGAGGCTTGCCCTTCAATCGGATTTTCAAGGGGGCGTCGGGGGTCATTTCAGGCTCCAAGTCTGGCTCTGTTGCCGTCTCTGCCTCATCATCGGCGTCGTTGGCTTTCTCCTCGTCAAGTGGCTTGTACAAGTCGGAATCGGTGAAGTAGGCCTCAATCCCTTTGAAGGGATTGATGTCTGCAAACTCCGTCCGGATGACGCCGTTGGTGGATACATATTTCATGCATTGGTGGAGCGTGGAGGGCACCACCATGTACTCATGTAACCATGGTCGTCCGAGTAAGATATTGTAGTTGACCTCGGCATCCACCACATAACAAGTCACCTCAGTTTTGAGGCTGCCGATGTGACACTTCAGTCGGATCTTGCCCAGTGGCTCACTCTTGCTAGCGTTGAAGCCACTGATGGTTGTATTGGAGGGCGCCAGCCGGTACATTGGGATCCCCAGCTTTGATAGCAACGCCTTTGGAATGATGCTTAGGGAAGACCCTGGATCGATCTGAATCCTGCTCACCTTGACCGAACCGATGTACCCTGTGTAATACAACGGTCGGTTATGTCGGTGATGCTTGAGCAGCATGTCTTGTTGGATGAAAGTTATGTTTGGGATAACTTCATCCGCACAATGACAGTGCGCACAAGTAGTTGGGAGGTCTTCAGGCTGCTTGACCTGACTGAGAAAGGATTCGGCATCCTTCAGAGCTTCGCAGAGAGCTTCTCGGGAGTCTTTGGAAAGACGCAGGAGCTCGAACAAAGACAAGCGTGCAGGAGTTCCGGCCAGTTGTGCCAGGATGTCAAAGTTGTGGGGCTTGGCTAGCCCCGAAGCATTTTCTTTCCGCAGAGGTCTGTCGAAACGGGCCTCCACCTGCTTCTGCTTATTGGCTGCTGAGGGCTTAGATGGACCCTCCTCAGGGACGGCGCCAGGAGGCACCACTTCGGCGGCAGCTTCGCCGGGTTGGGCGTTCTGTTGTGCACGCGTCTGCACTGGAAGTGCCTCTTCCATTGAAGAAGAGACTGTACGGCAAGACTTGATCTTCCTGCCTTTTGATTTGGAGGTAGGGCGTACCTCCGGTTGAGTCACCTCGAAGACGAGGTCGGGGTGAACCCAGAGGACCTCTCCTCGAGATGTGGTGAGTGGAACGAGTCCACTCACATTGTCACGGGTAGGTGGCAAGTTCACCACCTCCATTGTCGCCTTAGGGATGGGGACGACGCCATCTTGAGTGGTAGTCGGCGGCAAGGTGCCGAACTGAAGTGACACCACATTGGCTGACACCGTCTTCTCTTCATAGTCGACGGAGATTACATCCGCATTGATCATGCGCTGGATGTAATTTTTAAGGACATAGCAGTCCTTGGTCGGGTGTCCGATAAACCGATGGTAGTGACAGTACCTCGGATTGTCCACTTTCCCGACTTCATCGGGCCGCTTCGGGTCCGGAAGCTTGATCTTGTCACCCTGCTTCAGTATCTTAAAGAGTTGCAGGGTGTCGTCATCATTGAATGAATAAACCTCCTTGGGTCTCGGTGCCAGTGGAGGCTTCTGAGTAGGCACAGATGCACCTTTCGAGGCATTAACAGTCAATGCTTGTTTCTCCTTTGCTTCTCGCCCGGAGTTGTTGGCTGCGGACTTTTTCCCCTTATCGTCAAAGGCGGGGAAGCTGACACCCAGAAGACGTGCATTGGCCGCCTTCTTTTCTGCAGCTTCAGCTTCGATGATCAGGGAGCTCCAATCGGGAGGGGGAGTAGAGTTGAGCCATAGCTTTACTGCCGGCAGCATGTTCATGCTGCAAGTGGAGAGAAGCGCATGTTCTGGCATGCCTGGAGGTAGTCTGAAGCAGGCCTGACGGAAGCGTTCGATGAATGCCCGAACCGTTTCCTTGTCCTTCTGGCGTATCTCTATGGGAGATGCTATCGTCATGTCCTTCCCACCATCGTAGAAGCGGTCGAGAAAGAGGCGTGTCAGGTCATCGAAGGACGATATAGAATTGTCGGGGAGGCTGCAGTACCAGTCATATGCCACCCCATTTAGGGCCCCAACAAAGATGCTGGTGAGGAGTGCATCCTCCTTCGGAAGATGCCCTGTCTGTGACTGGAAGTACGTCAGGTACCGTCGTGGAGAGTCCTTCCCATCGTACGGCGTGAGTGTTTGTGGTTTATACTTTGGGGGATAAACCACCTTGTTCCACTCAAGGGGATAAGGCTGGGGAATGCCCATCTTCTGGCGTTCCTCCTGCCTGTTCTTGGACTCGAAGCGCTCCCGCAGATCTTTGATCATTTCGACCACGTCCTCCGTGGAGCTAGGAGTCGGGGAAGGAGGTACCACCTGGAGGGGAGCGTTTGAGGGCTCCGACGTCCGGGGTGCTTCTGTGTCTGAGGGTGTCCGTTGGAGGGGCACACTCGACTCTCCATTGGCTCCTGGGTCGGGACCATTTGAAGGTGTCCTGATCAAGGCCGACCGCATCTCAAATACTGCTTGAGTCAGTGCTTGCATTGAGGCAGAGAGGGTTTGAGTCCTCTCTCTAGCGAGTCTATGCGCTGGACAATGTCCTGTGGCGGCGCATCAGTTTCAAGATCACCCCAGGTCATGTATACTGTCATGACACGGCCGGAAGTGGATGGATTAGTTAAGGCTTCGCTCTCAGCCTCGCTCTCATGTGGGGGAGTCACCTCTCCTGGTGTTTGGCCACCCCCAGCCACATTCTGGAGTTCGTCTTCGACAGGCGCATCTGCAAGGGCCTGACTGCCCTCAGCTCTGTCTTGAAGGGCCTCTTCGTTTCCAGTACTACCCCCGGCGGTGTCCTGGAGGACATCCTCATTTTAAGGGGCTTCAGGGAGGCCATCTTCGCCTTGATGAAGATCTGTCGCAGCTGTGCTTTGGACATCTTCGTCTTCGGAAGGAGGCTCGACAAGGGTCTGGCTACCCCCAGCTTCCTCTAAGAACTTCTTCCTCGACCGAGTGCCTTCGAACACTCCAGAGGTCGAGACAGCTGCCTTGGTTTTCTTCGGCTGGCTTTTGGATGAAGACGAGGAATTGGCAGTCGTCTTCCGGACCGATGAGGAGTTGGAGATCACGTTGCATGAAGAAACCTTTGGTTCCTCTTCTGCTGACACCTTCGTCCCAAGGCGATGTCGGAGGGGTGTCGATGATTGTAGCCGTTGGAAGACCGACTGCTTTGGTGGTACTGCCGTCTTGCAACAGCAGTTGATGGTGACCACTGCACAAGTGTGCCCCGTGAGAGGCGCATCGTGCTTGTTGGTCAACTCTCCTGACCGGCACTTGTGAGTGATCACATTGCGTAGGTCGTTGGAGGAGAGTGCTCCCCTCACACCCCTCTCAGGCGCATGGCAGGGCCAAGCGCCGGGGTGGTCGGGAGAGTGCTGCGCCCCCTGATCTAATACCAAGCAGGCATCACGATCAGTAGTGGGGGAACCACAACATTTGAAGTGACTTGAACGGACCTCAAACGCACAACCAGAGGAGGCGCGGGAGTTCAAGACCACTGAGTTTGCCTCTCTCGACTTGGTTGTGCACGCAGTAGATGCGCCCAAGCGAGATGAGGATTTTGAAGATCGACTCGTTGTTGGTGCAGAAGCACTTGAGTCAACCTTGTACAGCTTGCCATCGGCAGCGCGCGTGATGATGAGCGCGTGCCTCTGGCCGGCTGCTGGCATAGCACGTTTGTGGCGCATGGCCCGTACCGCCTTGGATTTCTTCGTACCAGCCCGCTGGGGCGCATAGTACTCAGCATCCAAATTCTCCTCGCCATTACAGCGAGTGAGTCTGTCAAAGACAGAGGCTCTTTGTGGCGCATCAGAGGTGATGCGCGGGGCATTGGCTGCGCCCCTGCTCCGTCGACGTATCTTCCTCGCCTGAGAGGAAGATGGCTGGGGAACGTGGTCGGCCGCACGCTTCCCCGAGAGATGCGCTGCATCAGCGGGCGCACCTTGACTGCTGAGGACGTCAGCAGAAAGGGAAGGCTGGACGGGCGCATCCCCTTCAACGGTGGTGCCCGAGGCGTCGACTTTGCGGACCCAGACTGCGCGGGTCTTCTTCGGCTTCGACAGCCGCTTCGAAGGACTCGCACTTCCTTCAGAAATGAACTCCTCGTACGCCTGTTGATTGAGGCGCACTACCAGCGTCTTGTGGGAGGAACCCACCTTCACGTCGTCGGCCTGTAACACGACTTTCTCGGTAGAGGAGAAAGAAGTCCCCAGCAGAGTCGCCAGCTTGTTTGCCATTAAAATTGGTTTATTGAAACTTTAATACAAACAGAACAGTGTTACAGTATAGGACTTAGATGTAGTCCTAGGAGTACACTTTTGTTTAAGCTGGGTCCTTAGTGCCAATGGAGCGAGTGGTGACGCGTTGACTCCGTTGACCGGCTGACGACGGTTATCGGTTCTCTGAAGGTGTTGATTGCTCTGGGTGCTGGAGCTTGTCGAGAGGAGGAAGACATTGAGTGTCTGGAACTGCCTCTCTGGTGATTCTCTGTTGTGGATTCTGTCTGTGTTGTGAGTCTTGTGTCTGTGTGAAGGAGATGATCCTTCTATTTATAGTTTTGCAGGCTGGCTGCTCATGCGCGCATGTAGGATGCGCCGGTGTGGGGACGCCACGTGGAGGTTGCTGATGGAGGCGCACGGATGCTGCGCCCTGATCGAGGGGAAGAACTTTTCATGCTGCTGTTGTGAGCCGGCACGTAGCAGAAGAGAAGATCTTTCCGTTGCTGAAATCTTGGACGAGTTGAGTCAAAGGACACGTGTCATCGACCCATGGTTCGAAGATCTTGGATTTGGTAGAGAGGAGTAATCTGGTGAGCTGCGCCTTGGATTGGGCGGAGGAGGCTGCGGCTCATAACCTTTAGGAGTTACAAACCATTTGGGGCGCATGGCTTTTGAGGCGCATGCAGGCGACTTTCCTTCTGTCTTTCGGGATCAGAGAGCAGTCTGGGGCGCATGGCTTTTGAGGCGCATGCTAATTTGGACGCATGGCCGTAGAGGCGCATGCGGATGATTGGGTGGCCACGTGGCAGTGGCCGTCGAAAATGAAGTCATGATGATGCTGACGTTGCCGACGCTTCATTTTCTGAAAAAGCTGTCAACTGCTCAGATTTTGAGAAGCGTGCTGCCAACTCTGTCAGTTCAGCATTTAATGTTTGTGACGTTCGATGGACAGCTGAGTGGGCACGTCGGTTGGCGTTCCACTCGGTATGGAGATATGTGGGGGCGCATTCTCTGCAATACGTCGAGTACAGGGCGCGTCTGTACGATGCGCCTTACGCCGAAGGGCGCGTCCGTGTGATGCGCTGTCTGGCTGGCGCATCGGACATGTCTTTTAATGATGCGGCTGTCTCGCTCCTCGAGTGCTATAAATAGCCATTTGGCTGAATTCGAGGCGTCCGGTTCATCCATTTAATGCAAATTCATTGCACGGAATTCGGAGAGCCATCCACTTGGCGCGTGGGTTTGATCTGTCCGGCCTATAAATAGTGGCATGGAGAGAAGATTTGCTTCTCATTCCCTCATGTACTTCCAACATGAACTTGGGCATTCGGGTGCATTCTGTTGACGAAGTGCTCCCGAGGGTGAAGATGAGACGCTGTGTTGTCTTCGATGCACTTGAAGGTGACTGTTACATCCAAAAGACGGAGTCGAGGGCTTCTGAGGCAGGCGGAAGGTGCCTGTTGCATCCAAAGATAGGGATGCTCGAGCCTCGCCTCCGTTATTCCGGAGGAGCCGTAGATCGGAATGGCGGTGCTAGGCTCTTTCTTCCTTCAAAGTGGGGTTTGTCCACTTTGGTTGTGTTGAAAGCTGTTCCTTTAGCCGCGGTTTCGATCACGGTCTTCCTTGGACTTTGGAGGCTCTTTCGAAGCCTCCCCTGGCCACAGCATTTGCGGTGCTCTTCTCTTCCTTGGTTCCAGCCAGAGGGTTAAATGCTTGGTTTGGCGAAGCACTTATCAGGTGAGCCTGGCTGGAAGAGCGGCACATAACTGGGCTGCTGAAGGGATGCACATAACTGAGCTGGATGCACATAACTGAGCTGCTGAAGAGATGGTGGGATGCGCCTGGTTGGAGGCGCATGATGTCTGCTGCGCCTGACTGGCGGTGCATGGTGGCTGCTGCGCCTATCTGGAGGCGCATGGTAGCCGCTGGCTGTAGACTTAGGATTTTTCCTTTGTAGAAGTTCTCCCTTGTACAACCTTTTCTAGACATGTAATAGACTTTTGTATATGAATAAAAAGTCCTCTTTCGAATGTCTATATTGAGCTCTGGCACATGTAGTGTCTGGCGCATGGGTTTTCTGGTTGTGAAATTCCATGCTTCTACAATCCTAGCGTCAATTTACTCGGCAGAAAATTGACGCTAGGATGCGTTGACATGCTCTACGAAAGCGTCCAGAATCTTGACACTAAGTATCTGGAGACCGAAGCTTGCCAGAAGATGCTGCTCGACCCTAGAAGTGAAGCAGAAAGGCTACGTGAGGGTTTAAAACTCAATGTCGATGATTTAAAACCTCGACGAATTTACGGATGCCCTACATTTGAGTGCTACACCAAGACTCACCGTTTGTATAGTTCGGTTATTGGCGCTCGATGTCCCTGTGGTAAGGCAATGGATGAGGATATTGCGTGGGAGGGGGTTGCAGATGGAGGCAACAAGGATGGCGTGTTTGTGAAAGGAGGGAAAAGATACATAATCACAGACGATTTGCATGTAAGGCCATTCTATTCCATGGAGTCTGCGTTGTCTATTTTCCGAAAGCATGGGATCATAGAATCGAAGACAGTTGAGATCAAGACTGTAAACATTGGCCGCGATGAGGTTAGTGATTTATGTAACCAAATATATTAATCTTGTAATTTAAAGTTGGAAGAACATGCAAGTAGCCTTATATATAGTTGCTGCCTCACCAGTCGAATGACTTAATTGCCAAGTATCGGAACGAATGGCTCAGAACACAACCAAAGATTCATTCTAGCATACATTAGTGAGTTCATCTTGATTCTGTTACGTCCTTCAGATACTATATACGATAAGAAAATAGATGATTCACACTAATATATGCTAGAATGAATCTTGGCTTGTGTTATGAGCCATCCGTTCTGATCAAGCATCTTCCTTCTCCTCCACCATGGCTCTGAACCAATCTGCTCATCCCTACTTCACTTCTTTTTATTTGACCCTCTCAGCCACATATGACATCCAGCTCAAGTGTAGAGTCGGGGGAGAAGAAGTGGACAGGAAGATGAGGGGAAAGCAGCACAGCCGGCGGCATGACCCGGAGGAAGTACATAGGTTTTCTTCAACAGCCGTAGGAGAACTATTTCTCCTACGGCTGTTGAAGAAAACCTCTGTACTTCTTCTGGGTCATGCTGCAGGCTGTGCTGCTTCTCCCTCATCTTCCTGTCCACTTCTTCTCCCCCGACTCTACACTTGAGCTGGATGTCATATGTGGCTGAGAGAGTCAAATAAAAAGAAGGTAAGTAGGGAGGAGCAGATTGGTTCAGAGCCATGGTGGAGGAGAGGAGAAGGAAGATGCTTGATCAGAACGGATGGCTCAGAACACAAGTCAAGATTCATTCTAGCATACATTAGTGTGAATCATCTATGTTCTTATCGTATATAGTATCTGAAGGACGTAACAGAATCAAGATGAACTCACTAATGTAATACTAAGACATCATCTACTACTATATAAGATATAGTGATAGGTTGTCGTATCATCATTGCCGAGGGATGAGGGTCGGAGGACAGGCAACTTTATCTACGGCAACATAGTTTTCTGCCTCGCCAGTCGAATGGCTGCAGGGACTATGTCCTGATCACCATGTCGTACCGTAGACTAATGCAAATGGAGCTGAAAAAATATGCATAAACCAAACCAATATATAATGCACACCAATTATCCAAGAATCACATAGACCAAATATGCACATACGAATTTAATGCACGCCAATTATCCAAGAATCATATAGACCAAACCAAATTAATATAAAATAGACATCAATTATCCTGAAGAACGTAACAGAATCAAGATGAACTCACATAATGTAATACTAAGACATCATCTACTACTATAGTTTCTGCCTCGCCAGTCGAATGGCTGCAGGGACTATGTCCTGATCACCATGTCGTACTGTAGATCAAATGCAAATGGAGCTGGAGCCAAAATACAGAAACCAAAATACAGAATCAAATCCCTGGGACGGATGGCTCAGAACACAACCAACCGAAGAGGATACTCTGAGAGATCCATCTGAGTAGGACGTATACTCTGAGAGATCACCTTTACAAGAATGATATCAGTAGTGGGATTGAGTGCTGGAGGAGATATTATCAGAGTATACGTCCTACACAGATGGGTCTCTCACCGTTACTATTTTTTTCTGACAGCATGGTGGATGTGCTCCGTCAACAGAGTCTGGCTCCGAGCCAAAACTTTGCCCCGGAGCTCAAGTGGACATCCTTCATGTAGAGCTCGAGTGAGAGGTTCCTGACAGCAAGGTGGTCTCCTTTGTCAAAGTATCCGTGCTCGTCCCACAACCAATGTGGGATGAGCATGAATACTTTGACAAATGAGACCACCATGCTGTCAGGAACCTCTCACTCGAGCTCTACACGAAGGATGTCTACTTGAGCTCCGGGGCAAAGTTTTGGTTTGGAGCAAGATTCTGTTGACGGAGCACATCCACCATGCTGTCAGAAAAAATTAGTAACGGTGGAAGACCAATCTGAGTAGGACGTATACTCTGATAATATCTCCTCCAACACTCAATCTCACTACTGATATCATTCTTGTAATAGTGATCTCTCAGAGTATACGTCATACTGAGATGGATCTAATATTCTCTCTTGTTGGTTGTCGTATCATCATTGCCGAGGGATGAGGGTCGGAGGACAGTACAAATAGTCTAATACAAAAATAACTCAATAAGTAGTCCAATACAAATAGTCTAATACAAAAACAACCCAATACAAATAGTCCAATACAAATAAGTACTAATAGCTAATGAGAACCACGCTGCTCACGCAAACGCTCAGTGATACGTTCACGCATCCACCTCGAAAAAGCGAGTTTTTTGGCGCGAGGAGAGATGTCGTCCCTTGCAAAGATTGCATGAAGAGAACTCTCGGTCTCACTAGCTACCGGTGCTGGATGAATAGAACTCCCGGTCTCACTAGCAACCGGTGCCACTTCCTCCTCAACTGTAGGAGGAGCCACCTCAGCATTCACTGTTTTCTTCAAACGACGTGCCGCTCCTCGGGTCATGGGTGCCATCTGGTAAGATCGATAGTCACAAATAATATAATTGTAACATAAGCAAGCAAGTGTGAGAACGGATGGCTCAGAAGACAACCTAAGATTCATTCAAGCATACATTAGTGTGAATCATCTATGTTATGTACATATGGTGTAGTATATGTTCTTATCGTATCTAGTATCTGAAGAACGTAACAGAATCAAGATGAACTCATATAATGTAATACTAAGACATCATCTACTACTATATAGGATATAGTGATAGGTTGTCGTATCATCATTGCCGAGGGATGAGGGTCGAAAGACAGTCAACTTTATCTACGGCTACATAGTTTCTGCCCTCGCCAGTCGAATGGCTGCAGAGACTATGTCCTGATCACCATGTCGTACCGTAGATCAAATGGAGCTGGAACTGGAGCCAAAATACAGTACTACTTCACCACGTCGTACCATTTTACTCTCTCTCTCTCCTCCCCCCCTCCGGCGCTCTCACTCTCTCCGGCGCCCTCACACTACTAATTCCTATGTGTTTTAAGTGTGAGAACGGATGGCTCAGAACACAACCCAAGATTCATTCTAGCATACATTAGTGTAAATCATCTATATTCTGTATACATATCGTGTAGTATATGTTAACCTTATCATATCTAGTATCTGAAGGACGTACGTAACAGAATCAAGATGAACTCACTAATGTAATACTAAGACATCATCTACTACTATATAAGATATAGTGATGGGTTGTCGTATCATCATTGCCGAGGGATGAGGGTCGTAGGACAGGCAACTTTATCTACGGCAACATAGTTTCTGCCTCGCCGGTCGAATGGCTGCAGGAAATATCCGTCACCATGTCGTACCGTAGATTAATGCAATTAATGGAGCTGGAAATATCCGTCGCTAACCGGTAACTAGTCCGTCGCTAACTGAGATTGTTAATACACATATGTATATCACAGCTAGATGTATAGATATATACATCTATACAGAAGCACACAACTGATAGAACTCGCACTGTCCTTGAGACAGTGAACATATACACCATGAATCCAAACCCCATATATATTCACATTTACTAATCCAAACACCACCAAACTAATGAAACACCCAATATGGATAACACATTATTTAGCCAATATATAAACTCAGATGAATTTGAGAAGCAAAGCCACCCGCCGTCCCTGACCAAAGCCTGCCACCCCAAGCCAGCCGCCCAGTCCCCGACGCCACCGTCCCAAGCCCACCGCCCAGCCCCAAGCCAGCCGCCCAGCCCCCTACGCCGCCGCCCCACGCCCACCGCCCAGCCCCCGACCCAAGCCAGCCGCCCAGCCCCCGATGCCGCCGCCCCAAGCCCACCGCCCAGCCCCCGACCCAAGCCAGCCGTCCAGCCCCCGACGTCGCCGCCCCAAGCCCACCGCCCAGCCCCCGACCCAAGCCAGTCGCCCAGCCCGACGCCCCCGCCCCAAGCCAGCCGCCCAGCCCCCGACCCAAGCCACCCGCCGCCCCAAGCCCACCGCCCAGACCCCGACCCAAGCAAGCCGCCCAGCCCCCGACGCCCCAACCCCGCCTCCCAGACCCCCGACGCCCCCGCCACAAGCCCACCGCCCAGACCCCGACCCAAGCAAGCCGCCCAGCCCCCGACGCCCCAAAACCCCAAGCCCGCCTCCCAGACCCCGACGCCCCAAAACCCCAAGCCCGCCTCCCAGACCCCGACGCCCCCGTCCCAAGCCCACCGCCCAGACCCCGACGCCCCCAGCCCCAAGCCCGCCGTCCAGCCCCCGACCCAAGCCAGCCGCCAAGTCCCGGACGGCCCAGCCCCAAGCGCGCCGCCCAGCCCCTATACGACACCGCGAGAGAGAGAGAGATGAGAGAGAGAAGAGAGAGGAAAGAGAGAGAGAGAGAGAGAGGAGAGAGAGAGAGAGAGGGGGTTACCTTCGTTGAGAGAGAGGATGAGGACGCCGACGACGACACCGACGCCGATCACCGAAGCCGACACCGGCGAGAGAGAGAGAGAGAGAGAGGGAGGAGAGAGAGTGAATTTGGGGAGAATGCGAAAAGTTCCCCCCGCCGTTTCATTTAAAGTCTGGAACGTATATATAGCGACGGACTAGCGACTGGTAATCAGCCGTCGCCCGGTAGTCGCCCTTTTGGTTAAGTGCCGACTGACTATCCGTCGCTAAGTCGTCGAAAATATGTCCCGCCAATTTCCTACACAATTTCCGCCAAATATACGACTGTGTTGCGACGACGGTAAATCCGTCGCTATATTACCGTCAGTCTAGCGACGGCTGCGCGACTTTTCCTCCTCCTAAAATTAAAATAAAAATGGCAAAGGCTTGTAGGCGAAATTCAGTCGCGGAGCGGCCACGAAACCGTCGCTAATACCGACGGAATAATTCCGTCGCTAAAACTCTGTCGCTAAATGGGTGTATTTTGGTAGTATGTACGCAACCTCTGCCACAAGGCCTGACATAGCTTTTGCCGTGGGAATGCTGAGTCGGTTCACAAGCAACCCAGGGGTTGAGCACTGGAAAGCGGTTGAAGCGGGTGATGAGATATCTCAAGAGACTAAGACATATGCACTGTACTACAACGGGTATCCGACAGTAGAGGAAGGCTTCAGTGATGCTAGCTGGTGTTCAGAGGTGGAAAATGAGAGATCCACAGGTGGATATGTCTTTTCCTTGGGTGGAGATGCTATATCGTGGCAGTCGAAGAAGCAGACTATACTCTCTCGTTCCTCCATGGAATCTGAATTCTATACACTTGAAACTGCAGCAGATGAAGCAGAATTGTTTCGAGAGCTCATGTATGATCTTCCAGTGGTTGGGGCTTAGATACCGGTGATACCGATATACTGTGACAACCAGGCGACTGCGGCGGGGTGGCATCAAATGACCTCTTCAACGGAAAGAAGAGGACTGTGCGGTTGAAGCACAGGGCAGTACACGATCTTATCAAAAGAGGTATAATTACAGTGATTGATGTTCGGAGTCAGAAGAACCTGGCAGATCCGTTCACAAAGGGCCTCAAGCGCCAGTTGGTCGATGACACTGCTTGTAAAATGGGCTTGAAGGCATTTTGATAGTGTGTCTTTGTAATCCTACCATAAAGTTTTATGCTATTAGTTCAAAGAGAAATCTACTAGGCATCTAATTTTTGGTTCAAAGGAGGATCACTGACTGGGAAACTATCAGGTAACAGTGGGTACTTGTTCGCTGGAACATGGAAGGGATACGGACCCATAACCACTGTTGTCTACTATGTATTTTCTGCGAAAAAATAGATCCTGTGGAAGGTTGGCTTAAACGCCTTAATGAGTTCTCATGCAGAGTGAATGCCTGGTGTGCTTTATAGGAAGCACGGTAGAGCAACACTACAAGGAGTGAAACTCCATGCTACATTGGGGTGACTCCACCATGAGGTTCCCAGGTCTGGGGTAATGCTTCGGCTTTGCAAGCCAAGTCATAGCGGCGTAGCACCGCAAATAGGCAGGTAGCCTAATACTGTATGACGTAATTAAAGAGTTGTAGACATCACTACAAAGGGGAGGATGGCCCCATATTACAGTGGTACGACACCACGATGAGGTACCTAGGTAGGGATAAAGCCTCGGCCTTGCAAGCTATGTCGTTGCGGCATAACACCGCAAGAAAGCCTTAGGCTTCATGCTGAGTAGATTGGCACTACAAAGAGGCTGACCTCATGCTACAGTAGTATGACACTACGATGAGGTTTCCAGGTAGGGGTAATGTCTCGGCTTCAGGCCATGTCATAGCGGCGTAGCACCGCAAGGAAGCGCAAGGCTTCATGCCATGTCTCTTTAATAAAGAACTCACATATAGTGTATGGAAAGAGATATCAGGCCGTCTCTTGAGGGTAAACTTGTAGACGCCCAAAATTATACACTGAAACCAGGCTGGCACAGGGCCTTTAATGTGCAGCCAGAAGCACACGTAACTACACTTTGTGAGTGGGAAGAATTACAATTGTGGTACAGAATTCAAGGCGTAGTCCATTCTTGTATCACATTGTTATTTAACCCATGCGGGAAGATTCAAGTCGTCAGCGACATATATCCTAATGTAAAATGGACAGTTACTGTGGGGAACGCTCAAACCTGGACACATATATGTTGTGATATATGGGGGATTGTTGGTGCTTTCTTACATGGAGAGAGCTTGCTCTCAACATGCCTTGTAAAAGTTTAGTCCCACATCGGAAATACACCATGAGTTATCTCAACATATATACTTGGTTGTGTTGTTGAGAGATGCACATGGGGTGGTGACCCTAAGGAGGGAACCATGTGGGTAATTTTACTAGGAGGTAAGAATAAGGTTCCAAGGATTAAACATTAATGCTTTTGTTATTCTCTTGGATTAATTCCATTTGGAGCTAAGCTCCAAAGGGGCTTAGCGACTCGGACTCGGGCTCGGGCTCGGGCTCGGACTCGGGCTCATAGGCTCATGAGGGTAATGTGGCATTTTGTTGGCGCACTTTGTGTAGCCCCCTTTCCGGATTTTTTTTTAAAATATATTATTCATTTATTTGATTAATAGTGATTTTAGAATTTTACAAATATTTATTTAGTTAATTATTACGGTAGATGATTTAGCCCTGGTTGAGATTTGAAATACCAGACGACTAGGAATCATGGCACGGTTAGTGCAGTGGCGTGCCTTGACTAGTGTATTAGCCATGTCGAGGAAGACTCAGCCATAAGTGTGTCCTGACTAGGAAAACCAGGCCAAGTTGCGACTTAACCCCCACCGATGAATTATTTGTTATTAAGTAGATTAATTTTAGATGACCCGATTGTACCAACTTAGCCGAACTGGGCCCGAACCAAATTCCAGCCTTTGTAGGTATGTAGTGAGACCAAAGACGACCATGTAGGCATATTTTATGTGTATACAATATTTACTAAATATTTAGGTATTGATGTGTATTTTTAACTATTTGAATATTTATACAAAAATTTGTACTTTTATTATTAATATAGATTACAATATTTGTACAATATTCTGGACTGGATAAAGATGAACAGTATAGATTCATTAATTATTTAATTATTATTTATTAATTTGTGGCGATTAAATAAATAATTATTGCTATTAGTATTATTATTTGTTAATTGAGTATTTACTAGTATATAAATATATATGAGGTATATGTATAGGTTGTGTATATATAGATAGATATTAAATGTGAGTATGAATATATAAATGTATATTATATATGTATATTTGTATGTACTATAAATATATTAGATATATGTGTGTATGTATAAATATTATTTCTTATATGTGGGGGATATATATATATAAATATATATGTATAAAGATACATGTATATACATGAATTATATATATTATATGTATATAAAGATATAGTTGCGTATATAGATATTATTTTGTATTAAATGTGTGTACTATATATATATACGTGTGCCTCGACCCTCCGAACTCATACGCGTAATATATACGTGTGTGTAAGTATCGAAAGAGGAAACCAAAAAACCCTAACGCCAAGCCCCTGACCAGACCGCTGCCCCGACCCCCATGGCCTGCGTGCCGCCGCAGCTGCGCCGGCCGGCCACCGCCGTCGCACCAGGGCTGCGCGCAGTCGGAACAACGGTTGTAACAGCGTAGTAAGCACAGCGTAACCATGGTCGATAGGCCCCCTTTCAGGTAATTTTTTTCGCCCATTCAACTACCAATTCGAGCGCCGATTCGTCCCTTAGAAAGACAACCTATATGACTGCATATCCCTTTAAATAGTTTTTATTCGGAAGTCCTAGGTTACCCGATAATTCGACACGAAGTCGAGAGAAACATTTCAAAACATGACAGATTTCTTAGTCCAGGGACCCAATTTGGAAGGCTGTTCTTGGGCGATCCAGTGAGAAATCTAGGAATCAATTTGAACAACTTTTTAGAAACATATACAGGATTACAACACCTTTTATAGACTTGAATTCGTAAATTATGTAGAAAGTTATTCGATCCCAAAGTTTCCTAAAAAACCTATTTTAAAAACTAGAAAACTCATCCACACGACGTGCGTCCCGCCAAACCGGGCAACGTGGTCGCGAACCGAAGGCATCGAAAGCTGCGTAACGGCTTCGTGGTCGTGTGGGCTTTGACGGAATTCGAATTGGTCGGCTGTGCGCGACGAATTTGATACGTATCGTTGAAATTCCCTGTATCGGCCTCTGTGCAAATTTCCCAATTACTTCGTGCACATTCGTCAGATTGAGACAAAACTTACGCCAACGGGACGTATCATTTTTCTGGTTCTGTATGCCAAGTTTGGTCCGATTCTGAGACAGTTGATAAAATCATCGTATCGCGGGCCCCCCAGTCCGACTCAACGGGTGATTTTATGCACGGCCCGCCGAAATCCAACTTGGACATACGGTTGGGTTCGTATCGGAAAATTGGATCTGTAGACATGTAGTTTGACGACTTTAGAGACCATTGACTCTGGCACGCTTTTCGGTACAAAACGGGTCCAACGGCGGACATCGTTTTTGTCCGAAATTACCGTTTTGCCCCTGTGTCCAGAATTGGACTTAAAGACAGGCAATCCTAGCTACTTTGACTATTCTGAGAACATTGGTAAGTTTATTTCAGCTTTCGGAGACATTTGTGGATTATGGATTTTATGGCGTACCAGTTGTCGGTATCTTATTTGTTCTTCGTGCTACCTCCAGGCAAGTATACCTTGCCTCCCTCTACAGTTTATTTACATGCATGTTTCTATAGTATATAGTTTACTAGTTGGTTATTACTTGTGATTTGTATCGTACATGCTAGTATAGCTATAGTTCTTGTACATGGTTAGCCTTGTTAGATCATATTGGATTGGTTCTCTGTGTATCGTGATTGCGTCAGTGTCGTGTCTTTACCTGTGTCTGACTGAGTGTGTCTGTAAGTATGAGTGAGTGAACTGCTATTCCTTTGTCTTTTCCACAAACCTGCGAGTCCACACACGGGGCGAGGGTTACCATTGCACCTGCGAGGTCCACATTCAGGACGAGGGTGACTTGTCTTGAAACTGACCTGCGAGTCCACATTCGGGGAAAGGGTTAGTTATCCATTGATCTACCAGCAGTTCATTTATGAATACTTAATTCCGTATCCGTGTTCATAGTTACCTGTCAGTAGCCACATGTCAGTTTCCTGTAGTTCCTGTTTATACCCTGGTATATTACTGCATGATTAAACTGTTAGATAGGCATGTTTATGTATCTTGCTAGTCCTCTGAGGACCTGATGATCTCTTCAGGTTTAGCGACTGTATGGAGTTAGTTAGCAGAGCAGGATGGTAGAGGATTGCGATATGATACAAGTATTAGCTTGTGATATTTCTTTATTATCTTTTCGTGCATTATATTCAGTACCGTGATACTCTGCTTATTTATAGATCATATCATTCTTAGAGTTTAATCGAACAATATGCTAATGGGCTGCAGACCATGACCCATACTTGTTCATTCTTGTTTATATGATTCATGTAGATTGAGATATAGTTTAGATTTAGATATGACACCATGACCTTGACAGCT
>JANAVB010035647.1:50000-54456 GCA_029216955.1 Iris pallida | reverse complement strand
AACCATCAACTTCCACGTCGATGAATACCACCCTGAAACCATTCTCTAGAGGGTTACCGGAGAAGTTCGCGTTCAAGCCGTCACACCCAGAAAAACTTGGTAATAGGTGAGGTACACGCGGAGTAATACTCGATCATCGTTAAAAGATCTATTGCCTAGCACGCTTTCATTTTGCAAATTGAACCTAAAATGTTTTAGAAGCTTTTAATGATGAGTTTTTATTTCAGCTATGCAAGAAAAACTCAACCAATTCGAAAGAAGCCATGTCTGGGAACTTGTTCCTAAATCAGCGAACCATTCGATTATTGGTACTAAATGGGTTTTTCGTAACAAAGTAAATGAAGATGGTTCAGTCACTCGCAATAAAGCTCGTCAGTAGCTCAAGAATACAACAAAGCGGAAGGTATCGATGAGACGTATGCTCCTGTTGCAAGACTTGAATCCATTCGGATGCTTTGTACCTTTGCAAACTTTCAGAATTTTAAACTTTTCCAAATGGATGTCAAAAGGCTTTTGAATGGTTTTATTAAGGAGAAAGTTTTTGTAAAACAACCCCTGGTTTTGAAAATCACAAATTTTCGACCATGTTTTCAAACTCAAGAAAGCGCTATATAGCCTCAAACAAGCCCCCAGAGCTTGGTATGAACGCCTAAACAATTTCTTACTAGATAAAGGTTTTTCAAAAGAAAAGATTGACACTACACTTTTTATCAAAAGTTTTCAAGACACTATTCTTTAAGTGCAAATCTATGTTAATGATATCATATTTGGGTCCACTAATAAAAATCTATGCCAAGATTTTGCTAAATGTATGCAGAACGAATTTGAGATGAGATGATGGGGGAGCTCACCTACTTTCTAGATTGCAAGTCATACAAACTTCGTAAGGAACATTCATCAGCCAGTCAAAATATACAAAGGATATGCTGAAGAAATTTGACCTTGAAACGTCAAACCAATCAGCACCCCTATGGTACTATGACCAAGCTGGAACCTGATGAAAGCGGCAAACCTGTTGACCAACGTAAGTATCAAGGTATGATTGGTAGTCTACTTTACTAACTGTTAGTCGTCCCGATATCATGTTTAATGTTTGCCTGTGTGCTCACTATCAAGCTAGTCCTAAGGAATCACACATGTCCGCCGTTAAGCGTATCTTCGCTACCATAAGGGTACTGTTACAGTGGGCTTGTATTATCCCAAATCCACATCATTTGACCTTATTGGTTATTCGGATGCTGATTTTACGGATGCAAAGTCGACCGTAAAAGTACGAGCGGCACGTGTCATTTATTAGGCAAGGCTCTAGTCTCACGGTTTAGCAAAAAACAAAATTCTGTCGCACTATCCACAACAGAAGCTGAATATATCGCAGCTGGTCATTGTTGTGCACAAATTCTATGGATAAAGCAAACCCTTGCAGACTACAACCTATCTTTTATGCACATTCCTATATTCTGTGGTAACACTAGTGCTATCAACCTTACTAAGAACCCTAGATGTCACTCACGCACGAAACACATTGAAATTCGTCACCACTTTTTGTTGGATCATCAACAAAATAGCACTATAAATTTAGATTTATTGACACTGATCATCAGGGCAGATTTCTTTACTAAACCACTATTCGAAGAGCGATTCAACTTTCTTGTCGTGAATTAGGGATTTCGGATGAAATGGTTATTCATTAAATTGGCATGCGTAAATATCGATTATGTCATGTTTCTTTATGATGATTTGCTATGGGTACAAGCCGAAAGGGTCCTTCTGACAACAAGACGTAAAAGCCTAAGCGACACGGTGCACTAGTCTTCGGACTACCGCTAGCTGGGATTCGGCCCCTGCAGCTACCCCATGGCAGTTTTATTGTACTGATTTGTGTCATAAATCCTTGTTTATTACATGGTTCAATTTTATTTATAACTGGATGCATTTAAATTTTCTAACTTTATTTCATTTACTCTATTCTTTTTTCATTTGCAAGTTTCTATCTTGGCCATTTTTTAACTTATCCATTTTCTCCACCTTAGCGCTATTTTTAAACTATTTTACACTGTTTTCAGTTCTGGCCCTAGAATACAGAACTCGAGCCGAACTCTGCCTCACACAGAGTTCGGCCGAATTCGGTCTATATATTCCAGAACTTCCAGTTGCTCTCAGCCCTCCATCCGATTTAATCCTACGGCCAGGATTCCCGACCATCGAACCCTCCTTCATATTTTCGGGTTCTCCCTCTCTCTTCTCTCTATTGCCTCCTCCAAACTTCTCAAACTCCTTCCTCTTCAAACCCTAACCCTAGAATTCTTTATCTAGTGTGGATTTTTCTCCAAACTCAAGGAGAATAGCTCTTGCATCATTCTCTACCATATTCCACAATTCTCTTGAGGTATAATTTCTTCTTTTTCTCCATCTCAATTTCAAAATTTCCTTCATTGTTCAATGGCATCTAGGTGTTTAATAGAGGAAAGAGGGCTAGAACCGAGGGTGCTTCCTCATCGAACCCTCCTCCTCGTGATGATCAACCTATTAATCCTCTTTTCAATCCACCATGACCCAATGACCCCAACACATTCGACGATTGAATTTTGTGTCCTTGGATGCCTCAAATGAATGGTTCAATGATTTTTTTATCACGGCCCGTATGCACGGGTCATCCCATCAACTTTACCATTTTTTCTCGTTATGACTCATTATTTCACGATCTTTGTCTTGATGAGTTTGTGTCTACAACTTCACTTATTTACTTGAATGCAATTCAATATTTTATTACAATCTCACATTTATGTCACATGATTATATTCTGTGTTGCTGGAATGACATCTCGTTCGATGATTTTGAACTTGCGGAATATCTCGAGATTCGAAACCCAACTCTTGGGAGAAGCTTGTCGATGCACGCAATTTTTAATTTCCTGATGGGTCGTCCCTTGAGAGTTTTAATGACGATTTGTGTACCCCAAACACACGTCCATGCAAGTTACTTGCAAAATTCTTTAATCCTTATTTCTAAGAGCTTCATCGCATTGTATTCTCCACGATCTTGCCCAAAGCAGGATCGACTGATGACGTTTCGTATTTTGAGATTCTGTTTTGTATCACCTTCACTTTCATGTCCCGTTCAATCTTCCACGTACTATGATGGACTGGATGATCAATGCAAGGAAGAGGCCACGATCTTTGGTCTATGCTCTCTATTTGCCTATAGTTTTTGTGTATTTCATGTCCCTCTTGATGACTGCCAATTTCTTCCAACCCTACCTTTATATCTAAGGCAATGCGACTTCATGCAGTTGTAGGATCTCCTGCTATGTCCGAGTATTCCGGTTCTGAAGCTCAGGCTGATGCACCTGCCCTTGGGAAACCTGCGCCCGCACCTCTGCTACTCTCGAGTCTATCCAGACCATGCTTCGCGATCGTTTCATGTTTGGAGGACGACCGCTGGACCCAGCTCGACAATCATACCACCTTGTAAATGAGTGCCATCAGCAACATCATTGCATGAATTCGGTACACTATGTCTCGGCATCCTTCTATGCCACTTCCTATGGAGCGGGATCTATCTCGCGACGGGTACCATATCGACGACCCTTGGGTTATACGATATCTGGATCCGGATGCAGCCTTCGTGGATACTCATTGTTCGGATAATGATCCATCTGACGCCGCTGGACCATCTCGCGCTCCATGATGGATGTGGTTCCATACCTGTTGCTGTTGCTGATGATCTTATTTTAGTTTTTATGCATTATGGACTTATGTTTATGTAGTTAATTTTTATATGAGTACACTCTATGTTCTATGGATATTTAAATTTTATCTGCAGTTTATATTATTATGGTGTGCTTGCCAGTTAATTTCTTCTATAGTCTTATGTTTGTTTGAGTTTGATATACATATTGTTATGCATCATTGATAAATGACAAAGGGGGAGATTATTTGATATTCATCTTTTTTATCATATCCTATGATCTATGTTTTGGAAGAGATTATGTATATCAGGATAAGGAATATTAGCTTACAGAGAAGCTATGTTTATGGGGGAGCTATTTTTACGGGGGAGCTAATGCTTCTATGCATGACTACTACTTGTGTCCAGGTATAAACATGAATATACAAATATCATTTTGTCAATTATCAATATGGGGGAGAGTGTTGACCCAAATCACAGTCAACCAAATATTGATAAAATTGACAATATGATACTTATCATAATTCAATATGACACATCAAGACAGAACTCAGTGCAAGACAGACGTCAGCTTTCTCCTACAGCGTACTCAATTTTTGAGTCTATATTTTTACATTTATTGAGTCTAGATAAATGTAAACTGAGTAGCATTGAGTATTCTGGGCCTATATATCTCCAAACAAAACCAAAAGCTCCACCAAACCAAACTAGCCCACAAAGCCTATTTGAGCAATTCTGTCTATGGAGACATAGTTCGGGCCGAACTCTG
>JANAVB010035647.1:0-47500 GCA_029216955.1 Iris pallida | reverse complement strand
TAAAACAAATCCCAAAATGCACAATAATATCTAAGAAAATTATTTACCGTATTTTTAAAATAACATATTATTTTTAATAGCAATAACATATTTAAGGTATATATAACAATTAATTACAAAATAATTATTAGAACACAAAAAAAAAGTACGAAGTATATATAGATATAAAATATATCTACATGGACGTCTTTTGACGCACTACCAGTCCACATGGGTTTGGGTTTGGCTCAGTCAAATTCGGGCTAAATTGGTACAATCGGGTCTCCTAAAAGTCAATATCTTGAAAAATAACAAATTAAATCTTTTGCATGGGTCAAGTCACAACTTGGCCTGGTTTTCCTAGTTAGAACATACCTATGGCTCGGCCTTCCCTACTATAGCTAAAACGTTAGTCAAAGCACTCGACTACACTTTTTTGCCATAATTTCTAGTCACCTTGCACTCCAAAACTTAACCATGACTAAGGCCTTATATAATAATAACTATTTAATTAAAATATTTCATAAATCGCTATTTTATTCAAATAAATAATAAAAGTATGTTTCAAAATTTTGGAAAGAGGGGTTACAAATTTTCCTCCTTAGAAATAAATTCATCCTCGAATTTAAGGACTAGAATAATGAAATTTTTCTAAGATTTAAATAAATATTGAATCTAATAAATCAAACTCAATCCATAATGATTTAAATATAATTCTAGATTTTATTAATAATATTTAAGAATACATTTGACTAATTCTAAATATAATTGAATAATAATTTAAATGAGTAATAAGTTTATCAAATGACTTGTGAAATACTTATATATAATACCGAGCCAATTATTCCAAGACTAAATCAAACTAATTATAATATAACAAAAATAAATTAATTAATAATTAATATTAGCAAATAATTTAAACAATATTTTATAAATTCTAAATCTAAAATAGTTTGACAAAATTTTTGTTGTCATCAAATACCTTATATAGAGGTTAAAAATAAAAATCTAATTTTCTAACTAGAAATTATTTAATAAAACAAAATAAAAAATTTAAAATTCGGGAAGTGGGCTTACTATTCTACCCACCTTAGAAAATTTTATCCTCAAAATTTCAAAAAGCACGAATAGGTACGACTAAGAATATAATGAAGAAACGAAATTTTAATCGATATGAATAAGAATGACACTTGGCATAATCAAGAGAATGATATGATTCCCGATCAAATTAGTTATACGTAATCGCGGATGAAATCAAAATAAAAACAAAAGAAAATGCGATTTGGCACGATCAAAATATATTATGTTTGAGTCACGATCAAATTCTATTTAAGGATGATCAAAGAATTTGGTTTAGCATGATTGATCGTTTAGGCACGATTAAAATATGACCAAATTACAGGGTCAAGGATCTAATCATGGTCAAATTATAAGCATGTTTAAGTATAGAATCAAAATAGGATTAGCTAAACAGGAAAAGACATTAGGCACGATTAACCGCAATCGAAATTATATAAATATGATCAACTATCAAAATTAAGTCAAAGCCAAAATATGGTTAGAATCACTTAGATACAACTACGATGCAGTCACTATTCTTGGTTAATCATGCAAGTCATCCAAGCATGATAAAGATTAAAAAGTTGGCACGAGCATGATCATGATCAAAATAGTCATGACCATAGTTGGAATAAAACCTAAGCATTGGCAATAATAGAGTTTGAAATATAGGCACGACTATGACTATAGTCAAATAGTTTAGTCACGATCAAGGCCGTTTAGGAACGGACAAATTCAAATTATTGGCACAATTAACTAGTTAAGCAAAATTATTTATGCACGATTATTGAATCAAGATTTAGGTACGACTATGATTCTAGTAAAATGGAATCAAATTCTAGGAAAGATGCAAATGGGCACGATCTATATATAGTCAAATAATATAGTATCGAAACCGTTTGAGAATGATCACATCGTAGTCATTTTAGCACGATCAATTATCTAGGCATAATCATAGAATCATAATCTAGGTACGATTATGAATCTAGTGGAATGAAATTAAAATCTACCAATAGGTCTTAATGAGGAGGAGTCAAATGACAACTCTAGATTTAGACGATAAGTAAGAAGGATAAGAAGGGAAGAACTACAAGCTTTATTTATAATACGATAATGAGAAATATGATATCAAATTTGTATGGAGTGAGAGTGCAAGATTTTGTGGATCATAAAAAATCGATAGTCATATGTCAATAAATGATATAGTTTTTGTGGTATTCAAAAATTATAAACACACTTGAATCATTTTATCGAGAATCCATGCCTCGCCAGTGTACATCTGGCTGCAGTAAACACTTGGTTGCATGACTCCAATAAGGATATGGTATCGAATATTTTATTAACTTTGTCTAATATTAACATAATAATTCAAAGATCAAAATAGGACAACAGGACATAGTTTTTAATAACGTTCGATAGCCTACGTTACTTGAAAAAATTTCAACTTAGGGATCATGCCACACCAGTGCGCTGCTGGCTGTAGTGAACACGTAGTCGATAAATTAATTAAATGTCGACAGTGCGTTGTTGTCTTGCCATCGTAAGTCATCAAAATTATTCCAACTATATCCCCAAGAGTTTCAAAGGAGTTTCAAAAATTCATACAAGTTGATTATGATAGAAAAGTGCAAGTATCCGTCCTTGAAGTGAAAGTATAATTTATAAAAATAAAACGATCGATTAGGTATACATTTAAAAAATATCAAACGATGGATTAGAAAAATGATTGAACACAAGGAAAGTAAAAAATTTCCAATTCTATTTCTCTAATATTCAAGGATCGAGGGAGAACATATATATTTTGAATTTCAACAAAATTTAACTTAAGACAAATATATAGATAATTGGATCATGTTAGGCTCAAAAGTCAATAAATTAAATAGAATGTTGACCTTAAGAAAATAATTACTTTTGGAAATAAATAAGTAGTAAGGAATAGGCGGAGAGATAATTCAAACAAATTTCAAAGTGATCAAGATAGGAAAAATGTAAGTATTTGTCCTATTAGTCTCAACTCTTGAAGGTAAAATGACCGATTAGGAAGAAAATAATCGAAGACAAGAGAAGTATAAACTTCATAATCTCTATTTCATGGATATTCAAATAATTGAGGGGAAAATATTGAACTCGAGATTCATATATGGATAACAGAATCAAAAATTATAAAGAAATTCATATAAAAAAAATAAGAAAATAATTAAGCTATTTGGACTTACGATATGAGGATGATATCTAAAGAGGGCAAAGAAGAAAATTTAAACAATTTATCAAGGTTAGAGCATGACTTCTAGGAAGGCCTAATTTACCAAGCGATTAGTCTACCCGCTTTTGATCCTACCTTCATATCAAAACAAAATAACATATTATCCTAGAAAAATTCCTCAAGATTATCTAATAGGGTCTAGAACTCAATATATATCTACCTAAATCACATGGCCTCCTTAACTACCTAACAGTCAAATTGAATAAGGGACTTCTAGTCCTAGCCATTTCCTAAAATTAAATCAATCCTATTGTGACTGAGCACTTCCTAGTCGTAGGCTCGCAATAGTACAGCTAACTTAGGTACTATCACGAGTTCACAATCTTTTGCAAAAACTAACCTGCATGGGCTACCACAGAAACTTGTCACGACTCGCACCCTTTTTTCCCAGATACGAGTGCGTGTCCAAGCCAACGTACGCCGCGGTGTCGGCGGTAGAACGTTGTCTAGCCACAATGCTCAAACCACACAAATAATAACTTTATTGCTCATTCACCAATTAATTTAGATTACAAAATTACAAGTTTACATTTGCTAAAGTATGCAATGTCTCACAAAACCTTCCTCCCGTATCTCACTGCTAACCCAACTATCTAGCCTTCTAGGGTTAACCTCTGCATATAACCATGTCTTCCCCAATAATCCAAAGCATAGAATTGCTGTGACAAAACTGAAAAATAGATTTTCAGTCATGAATGGAATGAGTACATTTTAACAGCAATTCTAATAATTTGACAAAATATATAAAAAAAGTAAATAATACTGAAATACATGATGGGTGTATAAACAAGAAATCATGGTATGAAACATGTGAGTAAAAGTAGGAGAGCATGGCATTCAAGACAAGAAAATAACTGCAATAAATGACTGAAACAGGAACTGTAACATAGCAAGACTACATCTAATTACTAGTGAGTTGAAATACACTTTCCACATGTAAACGGCTAAGGGATAAATCCAGCACCTCGCACGTGATGTGTGCGGCTGCTATCAGACACGATTAGACAAATAGAATATTTTTGGGTATATCTACATGTCTACTAATATATTTTTTGCCCGACTAGTACTCATAGATCCAAACAGGTCACGAACACGATAAAATATTGGTCAAAAACAATATGTAAAGAATCCATAACTATCATATAGTGTACCCATCGTGTCGAGAATCAACAGAATATCAATGTAAAATACTACTAAATATATGAATCATAGAGATGATCAAATATGAAAACTATTAGAAATTTACTCGCCTGGGGTCCTTTACTGGTGAAACCGACAATACCAATAACTCAGCGTGCCACAAAAGTCAAACTCGCACAACAGTCTCCGGATGCTGAAACAGATATCACCAAAACATTTGGTATTAAAAAATGTCTAAAAATGCCTACCCAAAAGTCTAATTCTTGACACAGGAGCAAAATCATAATTTCGGATCAAAACGATATCAGTCGTTGGATCCGCTTTGCACCAAAAAGCGTGCCAGAGCCTATAGTCTCTAAAGTCAACAAAGTATATGTCTATGAGTTCGATTTGATGATACCCAACCATATGTCCAAGTTGAATTCCGGTAGGCCGTGTGCAAATTCGCCCGTTGGATCGGGTCACGGGCCCGCCAAAATAGCGTTCCGGTCGACCTTCTCAGAATAGGACCAAACTTGGCATATAGGACCAGAAAAAATGATACGATTTTCATCTCTAGATGTCGAACGTGCATAAAGTTATGGGCTAGTTTGTAAATAGGCCGATACTGGGTATCTTGATGGATACGTCTCGATTTTGTCATGCACGCACAACAAAATCGAGTTCCGTCAAATCCCATACGTCGACAACATCCATACGCATCTTTCAATGCTCATGGATTGCGACAACGTCTGTCATGACTCGTACCAGATTTTTGGGACGCGAATGCGTGCGCAAGCAAGATACGTATCAAACGGACTCCAGCCCAACTCGAATACGTATAATCTGTCTAGACTAGGGTATTATGCCTAATCATGGCAAGGCAAATTTATATCTCAATCGACAAGAGTATATAAAATAAGGATGAACATTATGGGTCATAGTCTGTAGTCCACTAGCATATATGTTTGATTAGACTCCAAAGAATAATATGAGTCCATAAAACGAGGCTAACAAGCAGAATATATATAACAGATATAAATATATAATCACAAAGATACCTGAATCTGACATAATCAACCACCATCCTGATCAGCTAACTAACCCCGTGCAATCAGCTACCTGAAGAGATCATCAGGTCCTTAGGGGACTAGCACGATACATAAAATATGCCTACTAATATAATAGTAAATAACATGTATGGAGGATAAGAACAGTGCAAGAAGAACATCTAAGAAATGACAAGTCATATGGAAATGTAATACTTGTCACGACCCGCACCCTAGAGTAAGGGCACGAGACGTGGGTACGTCCAGTCTACGCCGCAGTGTCGGCGGTAGAACGCTGTCCTAGGTCACAACAACTAACAATTGAAAGTAATAACAGTTATACTCCCCGAATGGGGGTAACATAACGGAAATATAAACTCAACCACAGCTAAGGTAGAACAGGTAAGATAGATTGATAATGAAGGATAAAATAATATCTAGAACAGAGAATCATAGAGATACAATCCAGAATTCTAAGTGTCTAAAATAGTACATCCCAGAATATCTCAAGTCTAATACAGTAATCCAGAATAGAAAAGACAGCCCTAGTCTAAGGGAGTGTCATCTACAGCTAGTGGCTCCTACTGCTGGTCCAAGTCCAGGCACTCGTCTAGTGTAGCACCGTAGTAAGTAGGACAGAATGCCTCAGCCTCGTCCTCTGTAATATTTCAACAGGTCCAGTCAGGACAGGAGCGAGCACAGTACATCTCAATAAATCATAGCAGGTCAGGATATATAATTATGCTAGAGAGTAAGATACAAGAAACTGAAGAAATATGATAAACAGGAAAGACTGTAAATAAATAGCTACAGTATATAGAGAACTAGCAGTGTCTAGTGATTCAGAGCACAAGATGGTTATGTAAACGGTACGATGATGTACACGAGTAATCTACAGAGGTTGTACACGAGTAATCTACTAGATTGATTACATAACCACTTCTACTCCCCCGCCCCAATCAATACACAAGGATCCAGCTATGATATGTTATTGCACACGAAGTATAGTCGCACACGAGATCATGTGAGCACATGAGTATACACGATTTCACACAATTTGTACACGAAAAGCACGAACACAAGGAGTACACGATGCCCATGATAAAGTACACGAACACGAATACCCGATGTATCCGCTAAGGGGATAATATCGTAGAACAAGATCCATATAGTACTAATCCGTGTTTCCAACGTGTCAGCATCATGTATAGTAATCTAAAGCAGGAAATATACTCCTAATACAGGATATAAAATGATCAGAGAATGTACTCGCCTGTAACCGGTGAATCTGAGAGAATATAGACTGTCCGAGGAGTGGTGTCTGTCTCCTATAGAACAGTACAAGTCACTATGAGTCTAAAATGATAATACGATGTAAATTAATGCATTCTACATGAAACTAGGTCCATCTAGACCAAAGTCAACTCTTGGTCAACTCTGGTCAACCCTAGAAGTCAAACTAGGTCAACCAAGTCTTATCTAGGTCAAACTAGTCTAATCTAGGTCTAACCAACTATTCTAGGTTATACCATGACTAACTAGGCAATACCATGCCAAGCCATGCCTAAACACATAACCAATAGGCCATTTATACACTATCACCCAATATCATAATACATCCTATTACACAATATATATATAGCCTATCTCATACATATATACATTTCACACATTATATATATATAACTAATATATATATATAGGAAACTAACAAATATTACAAGCATGTATCATATTTACACACATGAAAAGAGTGAAGGTGACTGTCAAGTGACAGTGAATACAAATAGGAAAACTGAGAAGGGAACCACCCTTCTAAACCAAATTTAATGCAACATTACAATAATGAAATGAAATCAGTTTAGACAATAGGAATACTGTGTATAACCTGTGTTGGGTGCATTGGTGACAGTAAAAGGAAAGGAAAGAATTCAGTTATCATTCTCAGGTTTTGTAGAAAACAACAGTTATTAAAAAGAATATTGAAATCAATACAAGTAAACTCATGAACAGCAATTTATTTCAGTTCACTTTGAACCCAGGAAAACAGTGTATCCAATTGTGAATGTGGATGTGTGCATATGTTCAGGACATGAAAACAGTATTGAGAAATCAGTGAATACAAAAGGAAAATCTGGAAATCTGGGAACCAGTTTACACTCTCAGGTCCATTCATTGCAAAAGGAAAGGAAGTCAATTCAAACATGAACTATTCATAGCTAAACTAAGGCATGGTTAACATTCATTTCAGTTTAATAGCAGTTTACAACTAAACAGGAAAATCAGTTGCAGTAATACTCATTGAAATCAATTCAATGGGAACTCAGATTTCAGTAAATTTTTAGAGGAAAAAAGAAATCCAAAACCTAGTTAACAGTCAACAGTTCACCATAGTCAAGTATAGATAGTTAAGGACCTGGGAACAACTTGGGTTTTGAGAAGAACAATATAATGGAAAGGAAAATCAGTCCAAAGGCTCACAGGCTCAAATTACACTTGAGTTCATTCACAAAAATGGGACTTATCTCAGGTTATCAACAGTTCAACAATTTGAAATTAACCCACATACTCAAATCCCCTTCCAATCCAAAAGCCTTTATGACTTCATGTTCATTAAAACACAACAACAAGTAGGGAATATCAGTCAATGATAATAGCAAATCTGAACCAGAATTATTTAGTTGGAGAAGGAAACTGGAATGTAAATCAGTTATCAGATCACTAAACAGGAACAAATTCAGTTCACATAACACAGGAAACCAATTCAACATGAATACCAAAATCCCATCTCAACATCCCAAAGTCTAACTTGAATGCCAATTACCTAGCTAACATGGTATGTAACATGTAGGGATCCAAAAATCAATTGAACATAACACAAAAGGGAAATTAATATGGTTTAGAAAAACTGGGATTGCATGTATCAGGGATGTAACAGAATTTAACCCCCAAACCCTTGTTCGAAACAATTCTCTAAACAAAACCTTAACTAACATGTAACCTAATGCAAACAGGGATTACACATCATATTTAGGACCTAAACATTCATTAAACATAATTTAAAATCATTTAAAATGATTAAAACACAAGAATGTAAACACATCACACACACGCACACAGTGGCTTCCCCGTGCACACGGAATAGCGTGTCCGACACGACACGAGGACTCGTGAAACTTTGCGAGCCTCGTGTCAGTCAGTGCCCCTATCACCACGACAAAAATCTCGTATCGAGGTGGCGTATTCTGTGCGCAGTAGCCCCCGAGTAGCAGGGGAGCTACAGTGCCGCGCGCACGCCCCCACACCCGCGTGTTCCCGTGTCCCCCACGACTCGACACGACACACAAATCACCATACGACACTGGAATCTTCTAAGCAACATCTAGGGCTAATTTTTTGTTCAAATAGAATCCAAAATCTCGACTGGAATGTCCCTTGAGACATTTTGTCGAACACCTAGACTACCCCCTGATACGTGTCCGATACGGACACGAAATGGGTCCAAAACCTAGGGTTGGCCTATCCTACAGTTAGGTGAGGGCTAGGGTATTCCTAAAATGATTTTTAACAGATTTTAGGAGCAAGGAAAGGGATTATACCTATATGTGAACAAGCTCTCAAAAAGCCTCAAAGAAATGACTCCTCAAACTACCCAAAGCTCTCCAAATTGATTCCTCCCTGTCAAAACTTGTTACCAACAGTAAGAACAAAGGATTTAGGTCCTATTGCAATTTATTTGATGGAATTTGGAGAAGAAATAGATTTTCTAAGGATTTACAAAGATGGGGACTCACCTCTTCCAAATGGCAAGTTTCCTAAAGAGGCAACCCTAGTTTTAAGAGCATATAAATAGGGGAGGGGCTGACCAAAGGGGCTGTTCAGAATTCCTAGGGTTAGGGCTTGGTTCAATGGGTGTGGGCTATGGGCCATTAAGCCTATTAGTCATAAAATGACTTGTGACTTCACAAGCCATTTCTATATCAAACTAGCTCCTAATTTCACCAAATTAATCCCAATGAGTTAATCCTCATTAACTTAAGTCAACCTAGGTTTTCAAATCCTAATCACAAAGTCAAGACCTAGGTTAGCCACTAGGTTAGTCTACAAGGTCAACTTAAGTCAAAGTCTCTAAAATACCAAAAATAATTATTCTAAAAATCACTCAAAAATTACATTAATTATAAATAATAATAATAATTCAAATTAAATTCTAAAATTTTGAAAATGACCAAAATACCCTCAAGCTAGAAAATTGGTAGTGACAAATCTACCCCCCTTAAATAATTTCGTCCTCGAAATTTAAAGGCGAAACTAACTGCTAAGAAGGATAGAAAAGTATACCTCAAGGTCCAAAAAGATAGGGGTACCGTTCGCGCATCTCATCCTCCCGCTCCCAGGTAGACTCTCCTGGAGAATGATGCCTCCATGCGACGCGTACCAAGGGTATCACCTGGTTCCTCAATACCTTCTCTCGGCGATCCAGAATCTCCACAGGCTGCTCTGGATAACTGAGAGTAGGTCCAACCTCTATCTCCGAGTGATCGAGCACATGGCTAGGGTCAGCCACGTACCGTCTCAGTTGTGATACGTGGAATACGTTGTGGACACCCACTAGTACAGGTGGCAAGTCTAGCCTGGATGCCATGTCATCGACTCTCCTGCTGATAATGAAAGGGCCGATGAAGTGTGAGCTAAGCTTCCCACCTCCACCAAAACGTATCGTACCATGAGTCAGAGATATCCGCAGAAAAACCATGTCTCCAACCTAATCACAAGCAAGGTCTCAAGTTACTAAAAATCAAACACGATCAATCAACAAAACAAAATACAACCTACTTATAATCCTAGCTCTAAATCTGTACCTCAAACTCCAGCGGCCTCCGGTGGCTATCGGTCCAGTGCCGATGTCTGTCATGCGCCACGCGAAGTCTGTCCCTGATGAGCTTCACCTTCTCGGCTGCGTCAACAACCATCTCTGGTCCCAGTAAAGCTCGCCCTCCAACATCATCCCAAGATAAGGGTGTACGACACCTACGCCCGTACAGAGCCTCAAACGGTGACATCTCAATGCTGGCCTGAAAACTGTTGTTGTAAGCAAACTCCACCAAATGCAGGTGATCCTTCCAGGAACCTCCAAAATCTAGGACGCACGTCCGCAGCATATCCTCAAGGGTCTGAATAGTCCTCTCGGACTGTCTATCCGTCTGGGGGTGGTATGCAGTACTAAACTGGAGCTGAGTGCCCAAGCTAGTCTGCAGACTCCTCCAGAAATGGAAAGTAAAGCGACTATCCCGATCTGAGACTATGCTGACGGGAACTCTGTGAATCCTGACTATCTGCCTCATATACAACTCCGCCAGCCTCTCTGTAGACGTACCCACCTTGAATGGCAAGAAGTGGGCCGATTTGGTCAACCTGTCAACGATGACCCAAATTGCGTCTTTTTTTCCTGGTGTACGCGGTAACCCCGATACAAAATCCATGGTAATATGTTCCCACTTCCACTCTGGAATGGGGCAATGGCTGCAACAATCTCCCAGGCCTCTGCCTCTCTGCCTTGACCTGCTGACAGATCAAGCATCTAGCTACGAAGTTGGACACCTCCCTCTTCATTTTGTACCACCAGACATGCTCTCGCAGATCCCTGTACATCTTGTTGGCACCAGGATTTATAGAGTACTGCGATCTGTGAGCCTCCTGCATAATCTGCTCTCTGAGCTCTCCGCTAGGCACACATAACCGGGAACCGTGCCTCAGGGCACCATCCTCTGCAAGTGAGAACTCAGCATCCTCCACTCCCATACTGATCTACTCTCGAATACACAGCAGAGCCACATCATCGAACTGTGTCGTCTTGATCCTGTCCATCAAGTCCGATTGTATCTGAAGGCCCCATAACTGCATCTGTACCCCTGGCACAATCACCTCTATCCCAAGGCTCTCCAAATATGTAAGCAGGTGCCGATCCATAGTCAAACACATGGCTGTCGAATACCTACTCAAGGCGTCGGCAACCACGTTGGCCTTCCCCGGGTGATACTGAAGTGCGATATCAAAGTCCTTCATCAACTCAAGCCACCTGTGTTGCCTCATGTTGAGCTCCTTCTGCGTAAACACATACTTCAAGCACTTGTGGTCTGTGAAAATCTCTACCCTCTCGCCATACAGATAGTGCTTCCATAACTTCAAAGCAAAAATCACCGCCGCCAGCTCCAGGTCATGGATAGAGTAGTTCTTCTCATGGGGACGTAATTGCCTAGAAGCATAAGCAATCACCTTTCCATGCTGCTGCAAGACGCAACCCAGCCCCTTCCCTGAAGCATCACTATAAATAGTAAAACCATCTGATCCTGAAGGCAATGTCAGAATCGGAGCTGTCGTAAGCCGCTTCTTCAACTCATCAAAAGCTGCCTGACACTCCTCTGACCAAACATACTCAGTATCCTTCCGGGTCAACCATGTCAATGGCTCTGCAACCCGGGAGAAATCATGTACAAATCTTTTATAGTATCCTGCCAGCCCCAGGAAACTCCTGATCTCTGCCACTGAAGTCGGCGCTGTCCAAGCCTCAACTGCTACAATCTTCTTAGGGTCAACTGAGATACCATCTCCAGTCACCACATGCCCCAAGAAGTCCACCCGGTCCAAGAAAAACTCATACTTGGAAAGTTTCCTATAAAGCTGCCCCCGCCTGAGAGTCTCTAGCACTATCCGCAGATGCTCCTCGTGCTCCTCCTCTATCTTGGAATATATCAAGATATCATCAATGAACACCACCACGAACTTGTCCAAGTACTGGTGGAACACCTTGTTCATCAGATTCATAAACACTGCTGGTGCATTGGTTAGCCCAAATGGCATAACCAAAAACTCAAACTGCCCGTACCGCGTCCTGAAAGCGGTCTTAGGGATATCCTCCTTCTTCACCTTCACCTGGTGATAACCCGACCTCAAATCAATCTTGGAGAACACCTGAGCTCCGCTCAACTGATCAAACAGATCATCGATCCGCGGCAGTGGGTATCTATTCTTGATTGTCAGGTTGTTAAGTGTCCTGTAGTCGATACACATACGTACCGACCCATCCTTCTTGGGTACGAAGAGTACCGGTGCACCCTAAGGTAAAGAACTCGAGCGAATGAAGCCCTTATCCTGCAGCTCATCTACTTGCTTCTTCAGCTCCACTAACTCGCTGTTGTTCACTCGATAGACGTGCTGGGAGATCGGTTCCGCGCCGGGAACCAAGTCTATCGAGAACTCTACATCTCTGTCCGGTGGAAGCCCTGGTAACTCCTCTGGAAACACGTCCATAAACACTACGATCAAGGGATGCGGAGCTACCTGCTCCTCGACTGATGCTCCACAGAAGACTCCGCCGTCCTGCTCTGCCTGCCGTCGGGTGTACTCAAACTCTGGCTCTCCTGGAGCCCCGAACAAAACTCTACCCCCACGACAATCAATACGAGCGTGGTATCTACTCAGCCAGTCCATACCTAATACAATATCGTAGTTTGGTAATGGCATGACTAGTAGACTCACCCCCAACTCTCAGCCTCCCAAAATGACACTCCGCCCTCTGCAAACATCACTCACGAGGATGACCCCACCCCCGGTCGTGATCTTGCAGGTCCTAGGCAATGGTTCAGAATCTAGACTGTGTCTAATAGCATAAGATACCGACACAAAGCTGTAGGAAGCTCCAGAATCAAACAATGCATATGCTGGAGTGGAGTCGAAAAGAACCGAACCTGCTATCAACTCTCCGATGACCTCAGCATCCTCTGCTACCATGGCGAAAGCTCGCCCCTGCTGCCCACCTCGGGCCTGCTGCTGATGCTGATGAAGCCTCTGCTGCTGGGTCTGCAGGACCGGTCCCCGCTGCTGGCCGGCTGGAGCCTTGGCTGCCCCAGCTCCTCCTTGTACCGGACGCATCGACGCAACTGGACACTCTCATATCTGATGGTCTGCTGATCCACACATCAAGCATCTGTCGAGTCTCTTCCTGCACTCATCCCACTTGTGCCCAGACTTCTTGCAGAAAGTACAACTAATAGCCTGCTACCTGGGTGCCTGCTGCCCCCTCTGATGCTGGTGCTGCACCTGCTGGAAAGGTGCACGGCCCTGCTGCTGAAATTGCTGTACTGGCCTCTGATGCTGAAACTGCTGCTGGAAATGAGGCCTCTTGGCCTGACCCTGACTGCTACTGCCACCTTGGAAGTCACGGCCCCTCTTCAGCTTCAGCCCTAGGTCGTCCTCCGCCGCCATGGCCCCAGAAATCATCTCAGCAAAAGTGGCATTTCGGTCGCTCGTAGTCAGCGACCGAATCTCTCTAATCAGACCTCGGCGAAACTTTCTCGCCTTCGTCTTCTCAGTCAAGTCATCAATAAACCAGGCCAATCTGCAGAACTCCCCGGCATACTCAGCTACCGTCTGGTTCTCCTAAACCGGAGCCTCGAACTGTGCCTCGATACCTCCCAAGGCAACATCAGGAAAGAACTACTCCTTGAATAGCTCCTTGAACTGGGCCCAAGTCTGGCCCTCAACTCCTATCCTGGGATCTGCCTGATACCAGGCTCGGGCCAAATCTTGCATTTGGCTGCCCGCTGCCTCGATCTGGAGTCGAGCTGGTATCTCTGCTAGTCGGAAGATCTCCTCAATGTGCTCAACCCAGTCATCTGCAACGTGAATGCCCTCCGTGTCGAAGAACTCCCGAGGGTGCATCTTCTGGAAGTCCTGAATGTCCTTCTCCCTCTGACGGGGCTGCTAAACCCCCTGAGCTGTGATCATCTCAACAGTAGTACGTACCAGCTGGTGCGCCTCATCGATCCCCTGTCGAAAATCGGTAGTCTGCCTCGTCTGCTGCTGCTGGTGCGACTCCAGAATCCTCTCCACGAAGGAGAAGAGATGGGCAGCATCTACCATCCCCGCAGGCGGAGGCTGCTGCGTGGGAAGGATCTCTGGAATCACAACTGGCCTCCTGACTGCTGGAGGTGCTCCTCCAAAAGTGGCAAAAACTTCCACTCCTGAGGGCTGCACTGGCCCTGTGGCACCGGGAGCTGGATGTTGGACATGAGAGGTGGCAGACCCCTCTCCAGCCTCTCCCGTCACGGGGCGATGCGATCGCGTCTCAACCATCCTGGAGACATAGATCAAACAAGAAACAATTACTGAGAATGAGTCGAATAATCAAAGGAGGACAGTTTAAAATTCTAAGGAAGACAATAAGCAACAAAATAGATATACGGAATCTGATACGGAATTTTCCTAGTGTGATTGAGTACCTTCAAAAAAACATGCTAATTTCTACTGCAGGCTGCAGCGATATTCTAGTTCGAATACCACTACACTTATATCCTAGGACCTGCATGGGCCACCACTAAAAACCCATATGGCCAGCCACTTTGGGAGAGGATAGGCTCAAGTTCATTTCATTATTCTCATCCACACTCTCTCTCTTGTTCTTCTCCAAATTCCTAGAGAGCAATCCCTAGCAATTTCTCCACCAAATCCTTTCATTTTGCCACCAAATCTTCTTATTTCCTTCTCCATTTTAGCCTAGAGGAGACACAGTAGAGGTTGTTTAGATAGTTATTTCATTTTGTCTGGAGTTGTATTTACTTGTGGATTACTGTATTTGAGTTTTGAGATGTATTTCTGGGATTATGTATCTTAGACACTTAGACTTCTATTTCCTGTATCTCTTTTAGATTTCATGTTTATCTATCTTTATCATTCTACCTTAGATTGTGATTGAGTTGTACCTCTGTGTTGGCCTCCTTATGGAGAGTATTCATATTATGCTAGTTATAGTTCATGACCTAGAACAGCGTTCTACTGCCGACACTGCGGCGTAGGCTGGGCGTTGTTACGTACTCGTACCCTCACAGTGGGTGCGGGTCGTGCACCATTTTAGTGGTGAAAATGTAATACTAGGCTTGGCTAACAATCAAATGAATAACTCTTATAGCTTGTAGTACAATGCAAGATACTCCCAATCTATAGTAGGTTTCGGTTGAAGTACAATATAAGATACTCCTAATTAAGAATATCCAATCCTAGTATCGATCTCCTCTCCTAGAGGAATACAAGGGTTAAGTAAAATCCTATAGATCGTAGTACAATGCAAGATACTCCCAATCTACAGTATGGCTCAACTGTAGTACAATGCAAGATACTCCCAGTCGAGATGGTCAAGTCTTGTCAATTAATCAATCAATATCAAGTCAAGTCAAGGAAACATGACTGACAGCTCTATCTCAAGACACGGTGAACATGAAGAAGACCAATACGCAAGCAAAAGAAATAAAAATATCCTATACGTGCACGTAAATCTATAAACGAGGGAAGCATGAGATGATACACCAAGTACAATATGAAAAAAATATAATAGAAAGAAAATATGTAAATACTGTAAAGTTTTGGCAAGGTATACTTGCCTAGTGGTAGCAACATGTCTCGCAAATAACTTGTCGAATCAAAGAGTCACAAAATCTAACTCCCATAAACGACTCCGGATGCTGAAACAAATATTACCAACTTGTTTAGAATAGTCAAATTAGATAGGATCATCTACCCATAAGTCCAATTTTGGACACAGGATAAACTGGTATTTCGGGTCAAAACAATGTCCGTCGTTGGACCTACTTTGTACTGAAAAGTGTGCCAGAGTCTATGGTCTCTAAAGACATCAAACTATATGTCTACCAATTTATTTTGATGATATGAACCCAACTGTATGTCTAAAGTTGGATTTTGGTGGGTTGTGCACAAATTCGACCGTTGGATCGGGTCACGGGCCCGCCAAAGTAGTGTTCCGGTCGACCTTCTCAGAATCGAACCAAACTTGGCATACCGGACCAGAAAAATGACATGGTCCTATTGGCGTAAGTTTCGTCTCAAGATGACGAATGGACACAAAGTAATTAAAAGTTTTTAAAAAGTGGCCGATACGGGAAATTTTGACAGATACGGGTCAAATTTGTCGTGGATACGCAACCAATTCGAGTTTCGTCGAAGCCCACACGTCCGCGAAGTCGATACGCACCTTTCGATGCTTTTGGTTCACGTCTATGTCGCTCGGTTTGTTGGGATGCACCCCGTAGCGAGACAAATTCTAATTTTCGAAACTATTTTGTTGTGGGTTTTTCTTGATTTTTAGGAACAGATTTCTCTGTATACAATTAATGAAATTCAAAACTACAAAATAGGTTCTAAAGCTCTATATGTTAACAAAATTACCCTTTAATTAGTTTTCCTAGACTATCGATGGATCGCCAATGAATCACCTTCCAACATAGGTGTTTGGACTGATTCACTGTCCTATTTTGGAGTAATTTTTCTTTGACTTTGTGTCAATTTATCGGACAATATGGTGCATCTAATTATGAAGTGTTTAAAGGGAATAATAGATGTATAGGTTGTAAATATATCGGTCAAGTGGTTTACGAAATGATCTACTATACGCGACGATACGTGCTGCGAAGTTGGGCTCGCAACTGTGTTGTTGCTGGTGTGTTCCTCTATGTTTTGCCCCCTGCGTAAGAGGTTCAGCCGCCGGCAGGCGACATGCATGGCAGAGCGTGGTCGCCAGGGTGGCCGCCTGGGCTCGAGGGTCGCGTGCGAGACATTGGCTAGGGTTTCGTTCTTTTCTTTTACTCTTTATATCTAGATATATATGTACCTATATATGATCGAGTTGGGGCTTGGGATGCTGAGTATGGTGTTAGAGTCCCTTCCCATTTTTAATACAGAGACTTGCTGTGGTTGGGTACGGGAAAAGAGGCTGTGGGGTTTAGCTAGGCTGGGCTTCATTTGGTTTGGCTAGGCTTTGCTTTTCCTTCATTTTATTTCATTTATCTATTTCTCTTTCTATTATATACAATATATATACTTCCATACATACATACATACATATATATATATATATATATATATATATATATATATATATATATATATATATATATATATATAAGGTAACACTTATATCTATAATTATCTACAATTATCTATATACATATATATACCTTATATGTATAATTATCCAATAAAATCCAAGAATCCTAATAACACTTATTCTCCATGTAGCGTTTATTTTGTAAAAACATATGTACATATATACTATTTATTTTCCTAAGAACAAAATAATAAATAATAATAAAATATTTTTAAATTCCTGGAAGAGGGGTTACAACGTCGCCTGGTTGTCGGAACGCACGCCGTATTGGAAGAATTTTCCTAAATTCCTAGTTTTCAGAACAAGTTTTTTCGAATTTTTGAAATCAAATAACTTTGTACATACTGATTGAAAACATAATCTACCAGATGGGTTTCATTCTCGTATATACTGTCTCTAACTATTTGAAACTAGCATTCAAAAACTCTAATGGATTGGTTTAGAATTTCCCTTCCAAACTAAGGGTTGGGAATGAATTTTTGTTCTGTTTCTTGGACAGTTTTTGCTCGACTTTGAGTCGAATTCACAGACAGGTCGCTTGGCTATACTCAAACCTATTTATTGATTTGGGTAGAGGGTCGACTAGGCTATCCAAAACATTTTACGGATCGAAAAATCATTAAACGACAAGGAAGATATGCAGCGTTAAATGTCGGTACCTGGCTGTCTGCTGCTGCCACCACTACGGCGGCTGCTGCCAAAACGCGTACGCGACCCTGTCCAGGCAGCGCTCTGACGGTGCAGGTGTACGGGGCGACGCACACATGTGGCCTGAGGGCGGGGCGACGGTCTAGAGTAGATTAGTATAGGGTGAGGGTTTGTTCCTCCCCCTCTTTCTCGTTCGTTATATATATATATATATATATATATATATATATATATATATATATATATATATATATATATATATATATATATATAAATAGGCTTAATTGTACTTTGCTACCCTCAACTATTCCGCTTTTTCAACTTGATACCCTAAACTTTTTTTTGTAACAAGTTGATACCTCAACTATTATTTTTTTTCAACTTGATACCTAATTTTTTCAAAAAACCCCAAAATGCCCTTATCCCTTCCCTCTTCCCTTCTTCCCTCCCCTCCCTCCCCCACTCCGGCCACCTCCAACCCCACCCTCCCGCTCCGCCTCCCCTCCGGCCACCCCCCTCTCCCACATCCGGCCAACCCCCCCTTCCGCTTCCGACGCCACCGTCGCGGCGGCCGGCGGCGATGGGGGTAGGGGGTTGGCCGGACGCGGAAGAGGGGGGTGGCCGGAGGGGAGGCGGAGCGGGAGGGAGGGGGTAGCCGGAGTGGGGGAGGGGGGTTGGGGGGAGGGGGGTAATTTTAAGGTTTGAGCATGGGTATTTTTGTCCCAAAATTTTTTTGGCTATCAACTTGTTACAAAAAAAAGTTTAGGGTATCAAGTTGAAAAAGCGGAATAGTTGAGGGTAGCAAAGTGCAATTAAGCCATATATATATATATTGTGTGTGTGTGGCTGTGAACCGCAAGGGGGGTTGGGTTTACAAGGCTAGGTTTTTTTGGTTTTGTTTTGTCTTTTTCTTTTTTTTTTTCTTTTTCTTACTATATATGCATATATGTAACTAAGGGTTTGTGTGTGTGTGTGTGTGTGTGTGTGTGTGTATATATATATATATATATATATATATATATATATATATATATATATATATATATATAATTTTTTATTTTAATATCCATGTCTCTATATATACAATGCATATATACAGTAATTAGTATATAAATACATATACAATACAACATATTTAATATACATGTATATAAAAATAATTATACTATAGTTATTCAAGAAAAATATATTTAAAATTATCCTACTTATTCATGGATATATATATATATATATATATATATATATATATATATATATATATATATATATATATATATATATATATATAGCCCCAAAATCTTAATAATACTCTTTCTTGGGTAGGGTTTGTTCGTAAAATAGGTACATATATTGATAATATTTATTTCTATCTATAGGGATAAATACTAAATCTTCGTAAAGAGAAATTCATTTATTCCTATTATTTATTTAATAGGTAACCACATAAATATATATAGTCTAAAGCGAATCCCAAAATGCACAATAATATCTAAGAAAATTATTTATCATATTTTTAAAATAACATATTATTTTTAATCGCAATAAAATATTTAAGGTATATATAACAATTAATTAGCACTACAACAAATATGGCCTACAATAGCATGCGCCGAACGCTATAAAAAGCCTTCTATAACGTATTCTGTCCGCTATAATTTCCGCCACTATAGTTTGAACGCTATAACATTATGGCGTTCTTGAATGCTGTAGATGGATTATAGTGTTCATGAATGTTGTGGATGGTTTATAGCGTTCGTGAATGTTGTAGATAGATTATAGCATTCATGAATGCTGTGGATGGTCTACAGCGTTCTTGAATATTGTTGATGAATGATAACGTTCATGAATATTGTAGATGGTTCATAGCGTTCTTTAGTGTTGTTGATTTATTATAGCATTTCTAAACGCTATTGATTATTTATAGCATTTTGTGCGCTATAAATATGTTTATATATGAATAACCTGTTCTGTATCACATACAATTAATATGTGCATCACATACAATTAACCATATAAAAATTCATACTGAATCGTAACTTTGATTTCAACAATTTCAATCGCAACTTTCGATCAATCAAGGTATAGAAACGGTTTGCCAAAATAAATAAATTCATAAATTTTTCATTAAAACATTCAAGATGTACAAAAAGTTGTACGCCTAAACTGATCGAAATAGTAGTCCAAAATAAAATTTTCATGTAAAGAGAATCCAATATGTACAAAATGTTTGTAAACTAACGCTAGTCCAAAATTCAACTAAACCATTCTATTTCCATACAAAATATCTGTAGGCCACAATACAGCTCGAACGACTCTTTCCTTCTAGCTTATATCCACACCATAAAAAAATTACACGTCAACCTACACAAAATTGAGAAGAAAACACATTAGCATTATTATATAAAAAATAAGATAGTTACAACAAAAAAGTAAGATAGTGACTTAACTAAATAAAAATATTACGCATGTAGGCACAATATATATATGGAAAAGTTGAACTGACGTTATAACCCATTGAAAGGATAACAAAAGTTGCTCAAAATAACCATTTCCTGTAAATGAAGGTCATCTATTATTTCTTTCCCCCAATGCGTCATGTCAATCTATTTGTTAGTCTTGTCACTAACTTCATCCATGAGGTATCTTTCTTGGAAGAATAGAGAACCTTGTGTTACTTTTAGAATAGAGAACCTTGACAATTGGCAGTTATCATTCAATATGAACATATTGATATGTTTCCTTGATATGAATATATGAAATATGTGCAAGGGTCTGACAACATAGTATAAGTCATTCACAATCAATAACTAAGGGGCTGTTTGGTTGGACGAAAGTCAGCCGGATCTGCAAGAAAATTGGGAACTCAGCTGAACTCGGCTGAGTTCAAGCGTTTGGTTGCGATCTTGAAAAATTAAAGATTTGGCTTGAATTGACATGTTGCAGTTTCTGTCCCTCCCAAATCCATCTACTTTGACATCCAGCCTTTTTGAGAGGAAAGTCCTCTGTAAGTTGGAAGAAAAGAGAGAAAGAATCCAGTCACCACCACCCATGTCGAATGTCTGGTCGCCGCTACCGAAGCTTCTGGAGAGGGGCGACGATCTGCTGCGGAGCATCATGGCACTTCGCTGGAGAGGTTCGACGAGCTGCTGCGGAGCAGCCAAGTCCGGTGTTGGTGGTCGGCTGCTCATCCAAGGAGTCGGTGGCCAGCTGCTCATGAAAGTCGAGTCCGATGTCGGTGGCCGGATGCTCATCCACTTTCACATCCTATGCTGGACCGCTTCATCCCAGGAAGAAGAAGGAGAAGAAGAAATTAATAGGAAAGAAAAGGATGAGAAGGAGAGGAATGAGAGAGATAGGGGATTAGATCTGGGGTGGGAAGAGAGTGAGAGAGAGAGAGAGAGAGAAAATTTTAGATAATGAAAGGCTTTCTCAGCAGTTCAATTTCATAAAAATTTCAATCCAACTATCAATAATAATAATAATAAAATTTATCAATAATAATTTATATTACAATATTTAAGTTTACATAATAATTATTTATGTATAAAAAAATACGGAGTAAGCATATGTTTAATTTATATTACAATATTTAAGTTTATATTAATAATTATATGTTAATTAAATAAAAATTTAATTACAATTTAATATGTTTAATCATGATAATTAACTTAATTATCATAAATAATTATATGTTTATTAGTGTGTAATTTTTAATCTCTACACACAATTATATTTACTAATTATATCAATTAATTGCATGAAAGAAAACAAATCATATTTACTAACTAAATGAAAATGGGGTAACCATACCTAGGTTTACCATACCTCCAACCAAACTCCTTTTTTTCTACTTTCAACAACCATCCAAACAACGAAACTCCTTATTCCTCCACTTTCATATTTTTCAATTCCATCAACCAAACAACTTTTGGAAACTCAAAATTTATGCGTACGCATCGCGTGCACAAGTTTCGTTTTTCCACTTTCGCACTTTCATACACTTTCGTGCAACCAAACAGGCCCTAAATGAAGACTTTATTTCAAATGTACATGCCCAGTAAATCTTACCAGTAGTCTTGGTGCCATTTCGTACATGCCACTAAGGGAATCAAGATATGCTGAAACTTTTTATCCTTTACATTGATGATTGCTAAACACTAATGCACCTCTTTGTGTATAGGAACAAATATCTATAGATGAATCATCTCTTCTTCTTTTTTATCCTGGACACTAAAGATACATTTGTTGGCTGTGTGTGCTCCTTGAGCACACACACAAGTACAAAAGCTCCCTTTCCATTTTTTAGTGCCACGTCGGCTAGGGAGAGGAAGTATTTGTTGTATATATTAACTCACACCTTTTTGTTTCATTAAAAGTGTTGTGTGGGAGTTCCATGGGCCACACGTGCGCGCCGCTAGGCCCGGCTCGGTTCGGTTCGACGCGCGTAATGGGTGCGGGCACATGCCCACATCTACGGACGTCGAATGCCGATCCAATTCCTTCCAGGTTCAATGAACCATGTGTTTTTCATGTGGTGTAACGTTCGAATTAAATTGGTTAATTAAAACTATATTTAATTCTCCTCTCCATTGCAAGCCTATATATTGAGCTCTCTTTTCATTCTCCAAAGACTGAAAAATAAGAAACTCTCACAAATTTTCCATCTCCAAAATTCTGTTCTTCATCATTGCTCTGGGCAGAGCTAAGTCGGTGGTCACTCTCTCCAAGTCGTATGCTGCAAGGAGATTCCGGTGGAGCGGAGATTTTACCACTAGGAGCGTTCGGATACTGTCTGCACATAGACCCGAACTATCTCTTATGGCAGTGCTTCGTGCGCGACTTCCCCGGAGGCCAGTAATTTTTAATTTATTTTATTTTGTTGTAGATTTTAATCCGAAGATTTGAAAAAAAAATTCTAACAATCTAAAAGATAGACACTTACAAAATTTAAAATAAAATTTATGTACTTACTTGCTTCTGTTAGGGGCTGTTTGGAAGCCTGAGAGTGGAGGAAAGTGGAGTGCAATTTTCAGTTTTAGCTGAAAGTGCAACTGGTTTCAGTGTTTGGATAACAATGCAACTGTGAAGTAAGTGTGTACTTTCAGAGGTGTCAGAGTTGCTGACCCGAATTTCAAACATCAAATTTCGTTACATCAAAAAATTGATGCAAGTGGAGGAAAGTGGAGTGAAAGTTTGGTGGTGGCGCTGTGGTGGTGGTGGAGAGGGCGGTGGCGGTGGTGGTGGAGGTCTGGGGTGGTGGCAGCAGCGGCGGTGGTGGTAGAGAGGGCGGTGGTGGTGGTGGTGGTGGTAGCGACGGCGGTGGTGGTGGAGAGGGTGGTGGCGGTGGTGGTGGCGCTGTGGTGGTGGTGGAGAGGGCGGTGGCGGTAGTGGTGGAGGTCTAGGGTGGTGGTAGCGGCGGCGGTGGTGGTGGAGAGGGCGGTGGCGGTGGTGGTGGCGCTGTGGTGGTGGTGGAGAGGGCGGTGGCGGTGGTGGTGGAGGTCTAGGGTGGTGGTAGCGGCGGCGGTGGCGGTGGTGGTGGTGCTGTGGTGGTGGTGGAGAGGGCGGTGGCGGTGGTGGTGGAGGGTGGTGGAGAGGGCAGTGGCCGGAGGGGCCAGAGGGAGAGAGAGAGAGAGAGAGAGAGAGAGAGAGAGATATGAAGAAAGAAGAAGAACTCGCGTGAAGATTCCAGAGAGGAGAGCGAGAGAGAGGGGGTTTAATATTAATAGATAATTTATGGTAATATTAATAGGTAATTAATATATTATGGCATATAATTAGCAGCTAATTATGGTAGCTAATTAATTTATTTAATTTTTTTGGTTTAGTTATGATAAGTAATTTAATTATTGGGGGTAACTGTACCTAGGTTTACCATATCTCCAAAAAAAACTTCCATTTTCTACTTACATAACTATCCAAACAACGAACTCATTTTTTTTTCGCTTTCACCATACAAAAAGTACTCAACCCAAACACATTTTGGAAAATGTCACTTGCTGCAAGTCCACGGAAACTCAACTTGCTGCAAGTGCCACTTTCACACTTTCAAAGAGTTACATCTATCCAAACAGCCCCTTAGAAAAGCTATTATTAAAAAGTTGAAATATATTTGCTACTGTTAAAAAGTTGAAATAAATTTGCTACTATTAGAAAAGCTTCTGAAAACTTTTGTACTTTCTTAGCAATACTTACCAAATATTCCTTATAAATTTGCTACTGTTCAAAAGTTTAAATAAATTATCACATTGTTTGATCATAAAGTTGCTACTATTCAAAAGTTTGTCCCAATAGAATTATTATTTAGAAAGCAACTGTTCAAAAGTGGCTACTCTAAACAAGTGTTTTACAAGTGTAGTACTGTTAACAAATTATCATTGCCAATAAAAATTTATTTCTACGCTTAACAATTGTTTTTCAATATTCACATTGTTTGATTATTGTCATATATTCTTCATTACACAATTGTTCTTATATAATTGTCCTCATTTAAGTAGCTAATTGTCCAACGAATATTAGTTAGATTGCTTCTAGGAATTGACACCTTAGACAACATTTTTGTGTTACTATTTTTGTCAATTCTATTTTCCTTTACTCAATATTTTTAAGCAAAAAACAAACAGTTATTGATTTAGTAAAATCCCTTTAATTTTAAAGTTCTAGAGTAAAGATTTGTTTGGGAACAAGCCGAAAGAGCCTTTCTGTCAACAAGACGAATATTCATCTAAGCGACCGGTACTTAAGTGTTCCTCGTGAATCACCGCTTGCTGGGATCCGGCCCCTACAGCTAACCCAACCTTATCAAAACTTGAAAAACTAAAATTTTAAAGGTTTATTACTAAAATAATTTAAATCGTTTAACTTTTAGCTTAAGCCATCTTATTGAGTAATTTTTAAAATTTTACAGACTTTTTAGAAAACATGTCTGCCAAGGAAGAGACCTTTTCTGCAAAGCTCGCTAAGTTCAATGGCACCTACTTTAAGAGGTAGCAGAGCTAGATAAAATTTTGGCTTACCACTTTAGGCCTGATTTCTGCCATTGATGGGTCCACACCCATCACAAATGATTCTGATAAGAGTGAGTCTGACGTAGGGGTATCCAAGTCCTCTTCATCTACCAAATCTAAGACCCTTAAGGAAATTGACTACCATTGCTTCCACAGAATCTTAAGCTCTATGTCTGAGTCACTCTACGATATATTTTTTGAGTATAAAAGCGCTAAAGAACTCTGGGATGCTTTGGAAGATGAGTATGGTTGTGATGATGCTGGAATTGATATATTCAATTCCGCCACATTCAACCGATATGTCAGAGTAGATAACAAACCTATCAATGACCAAATCCAAGAGTTCCAATAACACCTTAGGCATGTTCAAGCCAAGGGAACCTTCTTTTCTACTGAGGACAAAATAGGATGCTTGATGACAAACTCCATCCTTCCTGGTCTAATGTGGCAAAGGATCTCCTTCATCTACATATTACATACCATCAAGCTCTAAAAAGACTTAAAACAGAAGAAGAATATAGGGCAAAGGCCAAAGCTAGGTCTAATGCCTCAGCTTGGGTAAACCTTGTAGAAAGCTATGGCAAACCCAAGGCTAACCACCATCTCAAAACTAAGAAAAACTTCTTGAAAAAGAAGCAAAGTTTTCAACCAAATCACCACAACCCTCATTTCCAAAAATCCTCATTATCAAAACCCTCAACCCCAGAAACCTAGAAACCTTGGTCAGACTCAGGATCAAAAAAGATTTTGTTTTGTGTGTGGTAGAACCAATCATACGGCCATCAACTGCTTCCAAAGGAAGAAAGAACCTATCAAGACCTCCTTCAAAGGAAAAGGCAAGCCAGAGGCTAACATGATTTTGAATGGGTCTTCCAGCTCCTTCAGGTCTATAAGCTATCAACCTGTAGTAAACCTTTCTTTCCATTCTGATGATTGGTGGTTGGATTCTGTAGCTAATGTTCACGTTTTATTTGATCGCTCATATTTTCAACCTATCAGGAATCAGGTGGAGGAGGCGTGACTCTAGGAGATGGCTCAACGGCACAGATAATGGGAAGAGGAAGAATAAATCTGAAGATGACATCAGGCAAAATTCTACCTCTCCATGATGTGCTTCATGTGCCGTCTGTTAGAAGAAACCTTGTTAGTAGATCCCTCCTTGTAGCCTCAGGATACAAAATTGTAATGGAGGCCAATAAAGGTGTTTTCTCTAGAATGATTTGTTTGTGGGAAAAGAATTTGTGAAAGATGGACTCTTTATTTTAAGTACTATGCATAAAATTTCAAATCCTTTCTTTGTTGCAAAGATTGAATCATCAAATATTTGGTATGGCAGATTAGGTCATGTGAACTTAGGATCTATTAAAGTAATGATGAACTTAGATCTTATCCCTAAGACTCCTATAGACGATGAACACAAATGTGATATTTGTGTTCAAGCCAAACATACTAGATTACCTTTCAAATCTGTCCATAGGGATTCTGAACTCCTAGAACTTATCCATAGTGACGTCTGTGACTCCAATAGGGTTTTAACCCGAGGCAATAGAAAATAATTTGTCACTTTCATAGATGATCATTCAAAGTATTGTTACACCTACCTCCTTAAGACCAAAGATGGTTCTAGACAGATTCAAGATCTATAAATCTGAAGTCGAGAACCAGTTGGATAGGAAGATTAAGATCCTTAGATCAGATCGTGGTAGAGAGTAGACCTCAAATGAAATAAATAACTTCTGTGAAGAGCACGAAATTATTCATGAGGTAACTGTCCCTTATTCACCACAATCCAATGGAGTTGCTGAAAGGAAGAATCGTACTGTTTTAGATATGGTCAATGCCATGCTTCTCAGCTCAGGTGCCCCTGATAATCTTTAGGAAGAAGCCCTTTTGTCAGTCTGTTATATCCTTAATAGGATACCCAGTAAGACTAATGATAAAACCCCATATGAGTTATGGAAAGGTCGAACTCCTAGGATTAACTATCTTAAAGTTTGGGGATATCTAGTTAAGGTAGAAATTTCTAAACCTAAAAAGAGGAAGATAGGACCTAAGACTGTAGATGTTGTATTCATAGGATATGCCCTAGATAGCAATGCCAATAGATTTCTTGTAACCCATTCTTAAGTAAATAAAATCTCTAATAACACAATTATAGAAGCTAAAGATACAGTTTACTTTGAGAACATTTTTTCCTTCAAGGATAGAACCCCTTCATCTTCCTTTAACCCTTCTCTTGCTCCATCTACTAGTTCTTATGATCCAGTACCCAGTTCTTAACCTGAACAAGTCATAGAACGCAGAAGGAGTAAAAGAGAAAGGATTGAAAATAATTTAGGAGAAGGATTCTTCATATTTTTGATAGAGGGTAGTCCCTCAACTTATGACGAAGCCATATCCTCTCCTGATACCCCTTTCTAGAAAGAAGCTATTAACAATGAGTATAACTCCATTATGGAGAACAATACTTGGTTTTTAGCAAACCTTCCTTTAGGTAGCAAACCCATAGGTTGTAAGTGGATCTTTAAAAAGAAACTTAGAGCCGATGGTACTATAGAGAAATATAAGGCTAGATTAGTAGCCAAAGGTTTTACCCAAAAAAAGGGATTAGATTACTTTGATACCTATTCTCCTGTTGCTAGGATTTCTTGTATTAGAACCCTCCTAGCATTAGCTTTCATTCATGACTTGCTGATCCATCAAATGGATGTAAAGACAGCATTTCTAAATAGAGATATAGAGGAAGAAATATATATGGAGCAACCTAAATATTTTATTTCTAAAGGCCAAGAAAATAAGATTTGTAGATTAGTAAAATCTCTTTATGGCCTAAAGCAAGCTCCCAAGCAATGGCACAACAAATTTGATAAAGTTATTATAGAATTTGGTTTTGTGCCAAATGAATATGACAAATATTTGTATTCTAAAAATACAAATAAAAGTTGTGTTATCTTATGTTTGTATGTTGATGTTATCCTTATTTTAGGATCTTCACTGGAATAGATAAATAATACTAAGAATTATTTATCTAACCAGTTTAATATAAAAGACCTAGGTAAAGCAAACCTAATTCTAGGAATGCAAGTGTCCAAAAGAAAAGATGGCTATACTCTATCCCTAGCACATTCAATTGAGAAAATACTAAGGAAGTTTGAGTATTTTGACAAGAAACCTGCCCTTACTCCTTATGATGGTAATATTGTTCTCAAGAAGAATAAAGGATCACCTATAGAACAACATAGATATTCATAAATGATTGGGTCCCTTATGTACATAACAAATAGGACAAGATCCGACATTGCATTTGCTATGAGGAGACTAAGTAGATATACTAGTAACCCAAATCAGTCACATTGGACTGTATTGGACAGCGTATTTAGATATCTTAAGGGAACTCTAGATTATAAACTTTATTATTCTAGACACCCTGATATCATAGAAGGTTACTCAGATGTAAATTGGGTAACTGATTCACATGATGTGAAATCCACAATAGGATATATTTTTACCCTGGCAGGGGCTGCGATCTCCTAGGATCATGTAAACAAACTATCATAGCCAAAAGTATAATGGATTCTGAAATGATAGCTTTGGACACTACTTGTACAGAAGCCAAATGGCTTAAAAATCTTATTATGCACATACTTGTTTCTGTTCATCCTATTCCTACAACTTCTACAAACTATGATAATAAATCTGTTATAGAACTACTAAAGCATGATTCTATGAATGCTAAGATGAACAGGCACCTGCAGCTGCGCTTCAAGTCAATAAAGAGCCTTTTGAGCAAATATGTGGTTCTTGACTATATAAAGTCAGAAAAAAACTTTGTAGACCACTTGACGAAGGGTCTGTCTAGAACTTTGATCTTAGAATCATCGGGGGGGATGGGATTAAGCCCATAGTATAGTCACCAGCAGTGGAAACCCAACCGAGTCTGACTGGAGATCCCAAGAATCCAGTTCAATGGGTAGGAACAAGCTGGACTAGGTGACTATTATGGAACACTGACCTGAGATTAAATTTTCTTTAAAATAAAAGCCCAGGAGGCTATACATGTGTACATTAATACCCTATTCTTATGGTGACAGTGTTCCTTTTGTGATATGGATAGGGTGAGTTTAAACTCTTAATAAGTCCAAGCATGATATGCTGGGTTGATTCTTATCACCAACCCTTAAGGACTTACCTATATGAGATGTCGTGAGGACCGCGACTATAGGACAGGGAGATCCTAGACAACTCTCATGAATGTGTAAAAGTGTGCATGGCCAACCAAACGTGCCACCCGATAGACCTAAGTACCTCTAGCGTACTATGTGTGCTATTTTTCGAGTCTGGTTCAAGAAAACTGATTCAAGGCGTAGTCCATCAAGCTCTTCTTCAGACAAAGACAATAGTCACAACGTGAGATTCAAGGCTATAGTCCATCTCATTTATGCATAGTATACAACTGCCCAGAAATTCCCTTACTCCTCATTTACCTTTCCTTCTCTTCCCTTCCCTCTATTATTTTGGAACTTGAGCTTTTGGGGGGGATTGTTGGTTGTGTGTGCTCCTTGAGCACACACACAAGTGCAAAAGCTCCCTTTCAATTTTTTAGTTCCACATCGACTAGGGAGAGGAAGTATTTGATGTATATATTAACTCACACCTTTTTGCTTCATTAAAATGTTATGTGGGAGCCCCATGGGCCACAGGCACGTGCTGCCGCCGTCGTCCGGCCCGGCTCGGCTCGGTTCGGTTCGACACGCGTAACGGGTGCGGGAACGTACCCACATCTGCGGGCGCCGAATGCCTATCTGATTCCTTCTTCGGGTTTGGGCTGAGACCCAAAAATCTTTTTTGCTCCTATTCAAATTTTGACCGTTACTATTCCTTTAAATTCTGTAACGGTTGGATTTTGAATTCCGTCCAGGTTCAATGAACCATCTATTTTTCATGTGGTGTAACGTTCGAATTAAATTGGTTAATTAAAACTACGTTTAATTCTCCTCTCTATTGCAAGCCTATATATTGGGCTCTCTTTTCATTCTCCAAAGACTGAAAAATAATCCTTTCGAAACTCTCATAAATTTTCCATCTCCAAAATTCTGTTCTTCGTCGTTGCTCTGGACAAAGCTAAGTCGGTGGTCACTCTCTCCAAGTCGTGTGCGGCAAGGAGATTCCGGTGGAGCGGAGATTTTACCACTAGGAGCATTCGGATACTGTCTGCACATAGACCCGGACTATCTCTTAGGGCAGTGCTTCGTACGCGACTTTCCCGAAAGCCGATAATTTTAATTTATTTCAATTTGTTGCAGATTTTAATCCGAAGATTTGAAGAAAAATCTAACAACATTTCCAGTTTACTTCTGGCTTGACGATAGTTTTTCTCTTTGGCAATAGCTGGCTTGACGATAGTTTTTCGCTTTAGCCCCAATATTATAATTCTGAGGATTTTGTTGAAGAGAGAATGTACAAATAAAAGCAAATTGAAGCGTAAGAATTGAACTACGTATGTATCTATAGATCAAATTTCTATAATTGTCAGTTATATATATGTATATACAGTATATAGTATCGGTATGTACCAGAGAGTTTCTCTGGATGAGTGTAACATATGCCATTCTCTCCTTCGATTGTGGGAATGAACTCATGAATGAGATGATGGAGCTTCTGCGAGTCCGAGCTCGTCTTCCCCTCCAAGTGCTCCAGATCGGTCGAGTCAAACTTCACTCCGGCTGGCAACCTTGGCAGATCTTGGATGCCACCTACATACGTCTGCATGCAAAGCACATGTAATATATATATATATATATATATATATATATATATATATATATGTGTGTGTGTGTGTGTGTGTGTGTGTGTGTGTGTGCACATACTTCACACTAATCTAAACACGCAAATCATGAATATCATTGATGTCACGACATCTTTCATGTGTTATGTCACGACACCTTTCATCTGTTAACTAACTCATTTCAATGACACATTTTAGATGCCTTCAAAATATCATCAAAATGTATAAAATATAAATCAATTTTATTTGTATATTTATTTTCATATAATTATACAAAACCAATTTCATAGATAATAAAATTTTAATGTACCAACAATAATATATATTAAAATATCTCAAATCCATACAAAATCTCAATAAAAAATAATATTAAGAGCAACAACAATGTCTAAGTCTATTACATAACAATTCCTACTAGTACTAATTAAAGCCTATCTCCAAAATATAGTAGCTTGAAGACTTCATAGTTGAGAGCTGGTTCTTGTTTGCATTTTGCCTATAAAGAATGGCGAATAGAAAAAATTCAATGATAGGCCTTCTAATAGAAAGAGAAATCCAGATGCAAACAGGTAACATTAATGGAAAAATCCATGCTTGATTATATGTACAAAAATCATAATTTTCTAATTATATGTATAAGTATTGTACACTTTAAAGAAAAAAGAAATTGCTAATCAACTGATACGGCCCATGTTCAAGATTTTCATTTATAATAAGTCAGAATTAATTGAGATATGAGCATACAGCTAAAGAGAAAGGTAACAAATTTCTAATACCAAGACATCTAATAGTGCCTAATACATTTTATATGATACAATCAAACATGAAGTTCCTTTATCTTAGCCGCCACCTCTCCGCCGAAGTATATTTAATTGCCAAGATCTATAGCACGAACATGCTTCTTATTTTATATAGTTAGAATTTATTTTGATATAATTCAGCAATGACGGAGGGATAGAAAGTGGCTGGGATTAGGTTTGTTATGAAGTAGTAGAGGGATACGAATAAAGCACAAGATTGCTTAAGAAAAGTAGTTCCCACTTAGATATGTAATCAGTTGTCATTTTTTCCTCTTTATCTTAAAAACTATGTGTTTCGGAATTCATGATCAAAAAGCCAAGTTCCATAAAAAAATGTTACATATCCCAACATACCTTGAAATTTCAACATCAAATACAGAGGAAAGAAACCACTCCAAATAGTGAAAGAAGTGAGGCTTTTCTGTTAACAAGCATGCCAATCTTAAAGCTTCTTCACTTCCGTCCCTCTAGCAAACATTAGCAAGTACAAAAGAAAAGAAACTAGGCAAAGAATGAAAGTATGTTATCTTTCTATCTAGTTTGAAATAAACCCATTTCCATTTAGCACAGAAAGACAAACTTGATGATAATAGAGTGGTCAGTCCACATTACCTTCAATGTAAGATAGCGAAGTCGTGATTCAACCAAGCCTTTCCATTTGCATAGAGCATCATCATCTTCTACGGTAATGTCAATCTATAGATAATGTCTGTAGGCTTCAAAAAAAGGATGGAGCTCAAAGAGCAGTTTTCATTCAGCTTTATTTGCCTCCATTAACTGCAGTAGGTTACTGGTATTATAGTCGATAGTGTAATACAATAATATCAACTAAACTGAAGAAAGCAAAAGTAGTTAAAAATCAGCAATAATGCTAAATCGTCAACAGAGACCATAAAGTGTAATCCTTCAGTTATGCAAACAAGAGGCTTAATTCCAAGGAAACCAGGGCCAGAACTCTGTTTCCAAGTTCAAGAAGTGAATTGGCAAAAATAGACTAGGTTAAGCCAAGTGCAGAATGTCCTATACGTCTGCAGCTCATAATACTTTTAATTTTATACAAAGCGACACCTATTCTCAAATGTTTCCAATGAGACAAAAGATTGGGCAGCACAATGGTAGCGGCTTTTGGTAGGGGAAGGGAAAATCCTGGATTAGCTCCCCAAGGGGGACAGTGAATTGACTGGCCCTTTTATCTCAAGAAATATTCACTCACAACTTTGAAACCCAAGATAAGCACATTTATAGTTCAAAGGGAAGTACTTACTTGTCTTTGAAACAATCTGGAATATTGCTTTTAACGTTCTGCAATGGTATATTAGCATTTTGGAATGGTGTCGTTCCCTAATTAGAAACAAAATGACTAGTGTGGATGCATCAATTTTAAATATTTTCAGTGTTGTTTCTTAGTAGTTTTGAAATTAAATGAAGTAGTTACCCTTACCGATTAATTTACATAGCATAAATAACTTTTCTTCTTTTACATACTTTTATAACCTTTCTATTTTTTTACACCCTTGCTGATTGGGATTTTTTGTTCAATTTTCTTTACCAAATTGACCCGGAAAAGGGACCCCCAATGTCAGTATCGATCAGTATCTGGTATTGGTCGGTATCGGATCGGGACATACAAAACCGTATCGGTATCGGCCGTATCGGATCGGTATCGGACGATACTGCGAACTATGCAATATAGTCTACCTTAAACATTAATCCATACTCCTTTTAGTGGATCTTCAACTCGCATAATAGCAATCTTACATTATCAAAACTGGCAGATGTAATGCCTGTTGTTCGTATTGCATATTTGGAATACGTATACATATTTTATCTTGTATTTGCATATCTCCTTAGTTTGGTTTGGCTTGGTTATTCTTGGTTCGGGTTGGCTTGGGTCGGTTTGGGATTTGCTATTGGTTCATTATGAACCAAAGGGTGAACCCCCTACCTACCACCACCACTACCATTTATTAACCCCACTTCCTTCTCTCTCTTCATTACTCTCCTTCTTCCCTTCATTAATTCTTCACCTACCAGAGAGAGGGAGAGAGAGGTCTAGGCAAGTACAACTTGCTTCATGGAGGAACTCTAATTTTATTGCTTCATTCTCTTCCTTACAGCATTCTAACTTACTTTAAAACTTGGCATTTTCACTTTCCATGGCTAGATTCTTGTAGATCTATATTTACATTATTTTCGGATTTCTTGGGTTTTGATCTACTTAATCTTGTTATTTTAGAGTTTTGATGGTTCCATGTTGTAGAGAATTTCGTTCTACCCCATTGTGACCTATGGAAGTTCGGATTTGGGCTCCGGATGATAGAGTTATGCAGCTTGGAAGCCATGGCTTATGGTGTACTTCTTCTCGGAAATTTGGAGAAGAAGCACAGTTCCGAGCCGCATGGTAGCACTTGACCGCATGAACATTCATGCGGCAAGTCAGTTCCAACCGTATGCACTATTGCCTTGACTTGACCGTATGACAAGTTCATGCGGCAAGTATTCCTTCTAGCCGCATGAAGTCCTTCTTACTTAACCGCATCACTGAGCCTTTCCCTTAGCCGCATGGGACTCTGCCCACCCTGAGCCGCATGAACTCAACACTCGCGAGCCGCATAGACTGCAGTCTCCCAGCCGTATGGGTTTGCCTCCTTTGACCGTATAGTCATTGCTCCCCGCAGCCGTATGGGTTGCTCCTCCCCGGCCGCATGTACTTGATTGGTCAGCCAGCCGCATGGACCCATCCCCCGCCAGCCGCATGAGTTCCCTATCCTCCTGACCGCATATGTCTTGTCTTTCTCAGCCGTATGACTGAGTGGACCTCCGAGCCGCATATGACTGATACCCCTTTGACCGCATAAGCCTTTCCCTTTTTAGCTGCATGCGCCTGACCCTATTCAGTCGCATGGGCTGTTCTCTTCCAGCCGCATGAGATCATTCCTGGCCGCATATGCCTTAGCCGCATGGCTCCCCTATAGCCCTGTGTATTGATATTTTATTAGATATTTTACGTCCATTTTATATCCTTACGCCTTTTGTCATGAATTTGATAATCACGAATTTACTTGATATGTTTGGACATAATAATTGAGCCTGACATGACAGTGACCCATAGTGGTGCACTCCTGACATGACTAACCTGACATGACCTGATAGTGGCCCGTCGCGGCGCACTCCTGACCAGTAAACTGGACATGATAAACCTGGCATGATTTTCTTGATAAGCTGTTGCGACGGCTACCTGACATGACATGACCTATATAATTAATCTGGACACCGTGGGTGATTGTGCTTGTACAAATAATCTAGTCCTGTCTTGCATCATGTCTAGGAGGAGACTCCTGAGTACCACGGTCAGAAATACCTATTGAAATGGACTAAGGCTAATAACTAGATTAATACACTAGTTATAAAGAGATCTTCCAGCTACAGGCAATCCCGTTACCTGGGCACGCCTTGGGATCTGTAGCCTGCCATCGAGTAGGGCACATTTTCGGCACACTTTCATGTATTGCACCCTTCGAGCTACCTAAGGGTACATTCGTTTCCTGGACGATGTACCCACCTGAATTCAACTCTAATCTTTCAACCCGAGTAACCTGGATGGTCTGCAGGGCTTGTGGCTGAGGAATAATCTCACTGCATCTTGTTAGTAATTAGGCTTGTGACAACCCTAGTTAGTTAAAGTATCAAGCCGTAATTCTTGCTTGGCCGTGAAATGATTGGATGGAGTCTAACCAGTCTAGTCTTGTCCTGATCATGATTACTGCATGACCAGAATGCTTGTATTTATTTTACCGATAAATGGTGAGAATTCCAAGTTCTGTTCAGACGAAGGGTTACAACCCCGGTCCTTGTTTGGTTTACGGGTTGTAACCTGGTTATCTGAATAGCTCCATGGTTATCTCGTCGTATATCATCCTGATGTATTTTTTTTATTTCTAGTTCTTACCTTATTTATACTCTTGTGCTGATTGCTGGTTTTAGTTCCTAAGTGAAGCCTCCTTTGTGGCACTTGCTCTTTCTGGGGTCTGACCCAGATGGTTTTGTGTGGCCAGAATTCGGAGCAGCTCCAGAGGATCTACCGACCTTTCAGCCAGATGGTGGCCACTAGACGGAACCCTGGCAACGAGTGGATTATTTTTGGCTCTCCCACTCTATTGTAAAAAAATATACTTTTGAGGCGTTTAGCCGACGAGCACCTGTTTAGCTCGATTGCACTTACTTACTGTCTGCCTACGGGCTGTAACATGATTAACAAATCCTAGGTTGATCATGTATGACTAAACTCTTGCTAGTCCTAACATTTTATAACGACTAGCTTCATGATCAGCTGAATATGTAATATTTGGGATGCCTTATTATAATGATCATACATCTTGTAACATTTACTTATTTACTTGTGATTGAGACACTAGGCTTGTTCATGACCTTAGGTGACTGTTGGCTTGTAGTAAACCCTCATGTTCTAGACAGCCGTGACCGTATAGCGAGATGGAATCCATTTCATATACGTAGCTGGCTATGTCTGCCCCCGCTCTCCAGTATTCTGGTTCTGGGGCGTGACAGCAGAGTACTTCATTACTTGCCCACCTCACCTCACCATTGTGTCATCCTTCCACTACTTTGCATAATCCCTCCACTTATGGATAGCAAGTTCATCTCTATCTCATATCGTAGATCCAAGGAGATTGAAGTTACTCATACCACATATCAACTTTTGGGGCAATGCCGTAAGTTAACCAAACACACAGTTTTTGGTCTAATCACCTGAACACAAACTTTTACATTTTTAACTTCCTTTCTTATACATCACACTTCAGAAATCATAAATAAAATAACTTGAAAAATAATAACTTTAAACTACCCATCCAAAAATTAGCCTCCCGAACGTCCCTACAACCAACCTAACATATCAGGGGTTTGTGAAATAAATTTTAAGAGGTATATTAAGCCTCAGACTGTTGGCCCATTGGTCACGGTCAAACCTAATTTTAATAATTGATCAAACTCTGTCTCGATATAATTACAAGTCAACTCAGATGTTTACCTACGATGTTTTGGACACTGCTCAACAATGGATCTCTACTTTGCTCAATACTGAAGTTGTTTGCCATTCAGAATGTACTTCCTGTTAAGTAATGTAATTTTTAATTTTATTGAGTCTAGGAATACATTGTACACCGAGTCGTACTGGCAAATAGGCTATCTTAAAATATTTTTCAAAACCATCCTATTCTTTTACAAATTACCTATGTTTTTGAAAAATATTCTTTTTACAAAAAGCTTCTGAAGGATTGTTCAAAAAGCCAAAATTTATTTTCTCCATAAATGAACTGGCAGAACCCCAGGAGAACTCGGGCCGAGTTCGGCCAGAGTTCGGCCATTTGGAACGTTAGTGAACATTGGGTTTTTGAACTTGGTCATCCTTTAGTTACGGTTTGTTACAAAGAGTTCTGTCCGAATTCTGCCCAAATTCTGTCAGAGTTCTGTCTTTGGAAAAACTATAAATAGAGAAGTATTTCGATCATTTCAAAACACCAATTCACTTTCAATCTCTTCTTTTCCTGAGCTTATATTCTTCCAAAGAGTTCTTAAAAGCTTTCATTTTCAAATTCCAAGCCAATTACAATCCTCTAGTCGATTTGCCAGTGCGGTACGGTCTAGAAGTTTCAGAGCGATTGTAATCAGAGGCTTGATAGAAGATTCAACTCTTCACAATTGAAGTTGCTCAAGTTCTTCGTATCAAAGCTCGCTTCTGTAGAAGTTGCAAGGACTTCGTATGAAAACTTGCAGGATTTTCCAATAGTGGATTCAACTGGAAGCTAGAGTTCTTCCGACTGGACTAGTCCTCATAAGAGGGAAACCAGTATAAATCTCGGTGTTTGTGTTTGCCTTCGGATCACTTTTAAATTCTGTCATTTACTTTTCTGATTATTATTTTATATGTGATCTAACTGCTAACAAGTTTTTAATTAGCAATATTTCGATGCCTACTCTATTCACCCCCCCCCCCCCCTCTAGAGTATTCTGCTTTACGATTTCGTTCTACAATTGGTATCAGAGCGGGTTATAGAGGTAAAGCAAGGTAAAATTGCAGTTATATTCAATTTTTTACAGATCACAGCATTACACATGGCAACTGTAAAATTCACAAGTGAAGGCCAAGCCACAAACAGACCTCCACTGTTTGACGGCACAAACTATACTTATTGGAAAACACGTATGAGTTTCTTTCTGAAATCTCTTGATTTTGACTTATGGTCTGTGGTTATTGATGGCTATAAAAAGCTACCTCGTATTTATGTTAATGGTGTTTTAGCTGAAAAAACCCAATGACAAATTTACAGAGGAAGAAAAGAAAAAGGCCAGTCTTGACGCACGTGCTATTAACGCTTTATTTTGTGCTTTAGACAGAACTGAATTCAACAGGGTGTCTACTTGCACAACATCAAACGAAGTGTGGAAACTTCTCGAAGTAACCCACGAAGGAACAACACAAGTCAAGGAGTCAAGGATCAGCAGACTTACTCAGGAGTATGAGGCATTCAAAATAAAGCCAAGTGAATCAGTTACTCAGATGTTTACAAGATTCTTGGATATTGTAAATCCTTTGTCCTCACTAGGCAAGGATTACATTAACCATGAGAAGATTCGCAAACTTCTACGAGCCCTTACAAAGAACTGGATTCCAAAGGCTACAGCAATCGTTGAAAGGAACGACCTCTCAACAATGTCTCTAGAAACACTCATGGGTAAGCTACTCACTCACGAGTTAGAACTTCAAGACTTTGAAGATGCTACACCAAAGGAAAAGTCAGAGAAGACGGTCGCTCTCAAGGCTCAACATAGAAGAACCATCGAAGATGATTCTGACGACAGCGACTCCGACTCTGAAGATCAAGCTCTTCTGGTAAGAAAGTTCAAGAAGTTCATGAGATTTAAGAGAAGAACAAAGGACAGCAAAGACAACAACAACAACGAGGAAGATCCTATTTGCTACGGATGCAAGAAGAAAGTACACATGAAGAAAGATTGTACCTCAGCATCATCATCAAAAAAAATAGCAAATATGGAAAAGGCTATCTAAAGAAATCTACATCAAGGAAGTACGCCAACACAAGCATATGGCATGAAAGTGAAGCCAGCGACTCAGAAGATGAACAATCAGATGACGCTGCAAATGTGTGCTTGATGGCTTGCGATCAGGTAATCATTAATCCTCTATTTGACCCTTATGATGATTTCACCTTTGAGCAACTAGGAGAGGCTTTCAGTGAACTGTTAGATGATTACAGGAAACTGCGTAGTAAATATGAAACATCTAAGAAGGTACTCAAAGAGTACAAAGGTGAAATAGAAAGACTTACCGACCTACTAGATTAGGTTAGAGATAATGACTCTTCAAATGAGTCTGGTGAGCTTTTTTCTATTAAATTGTTGTTACACGAGACTGTTAAGCTATCCGAAGAAAAAGACCAAACTATTATCCAGTTAAAGGAAGACCTATCTAAGGAGAGAAAGAGTCTCCAGTGTGCACAAGTCAGATTAGATTCACTTACATCTGACTATACTAGATTATATGACACTTCCAAAAAGTTGGAAATTAGTTTAGGAAAACGGCCTGAAGTTGCTGTTTCCTATTCTAACACGTGTCAATTGCCGAATCATCGGAACACCCAACACTGTCAGACCAAACCATACCAAGACTATGCCCAAGAAGACTAATAGGCATGCATTCTTCTATACTAGAAAACCAAAACCTATCAATCATGCACCTCACACTACTTTCAACACTCAACATGCTAAATGTCATTATTGTGGCCTCATTGGTCATATATCTTCTGCATGTAGAATCAGAAAGTTAGTAGATTTAAATATTTATGCATGGATACCGAAAACTAACCAGTCAGGACCCTACAAGAAATGGGTACCAAAAGTTTTATTTGCAAATTGTTTTATAGGTGGGACACCCTTCACATGCTAGGAGAAAATGGATCCGCGGTTGCTCACGGCATTCGGTAATAATTTGAGAGGGTACATAATCGGTATCGGTGACATTGGTAAGGCTCCCTATCCAGTGATTAAAGATGTTTGTCTGGTTACCGAGTTAAAACATAATCTGCTCAGCATAAGCCATTTAGCTGATCACAGTTATGGCATTAACTTCGTAAAAGATAAATGTACTATTATTGATAGTTCAACTGGCAGTACTATATTTGAAGGTATTCGGGAAGACAATATATATGTATTCTATTTGTTGGAAGATGCTAACACAGCAGGTAGATGTTTGATGGCCAAAAGTATTGAGAGTCAACTATGGCATATGAGACTCAGTCATGCAAACATGGATACAATTTCAAGATTATCTACGAAGAAGTTGGTACGCAGCTTACCAGATATTTCTTTCAAGAAGGATACGGTATGTAGTGAATGTAAAAAGAATAAAGCTACCAAATCCGCATTCAAATCCAAGAATGCTATAAGTACCACTAGACCTTTACAATGGTTGCATATGGACTTATTTGGACCCAGCAGAATTGCTAGTCTAGGTGGTAAGTTATATGCATTTGTCATTATAGATGATTTTTCTAGATATACATGGGTTTATTTTCTTGTACGCAAGAATGATGCATTATCAGAATTCGTCACCTTTTGTAAGAAAGTACAGAATGAAAAGGGGTTCATGATTACTCGTATTCGTAGTGATCATGACGGCAAATTTGAGAATGCAAAATTCAAGCAATTTTGTGACACACACGGTTATCTGCATGAATTCTCTTGCCCTAGGACTCCGCAACAAAATGGAGTTGTAGAACGTAAGAACAGAACTCTATCTGAAATGGCTAGAGTTATGTTAAACCAGTTTAGTCTACCTAGATATTTATGGGCTAAAGCTGTAAATACAGCTTGCTATATTCTCAATAGGGTTCTAATTCGACCTATATCGAAGAAGACTCCCTATGAATTATGGTTTGATAGAACACCAAATGTTTCTTATTTTAAAATCTTTGGTTGTAAATGTTTTATTCTTAATACCAAAGATAATTTAAGTAAATTTGATGAAAAGGCCGATGAAGGTATATTTTTAGGTTGTGCAGCAAAGAGCAAAGGATATAGAGTCTTCAACAAAAGAACCATGATCATTGAAGAATCTATCAACGTCAAGTTTGATGAGCTAAATCAACACTTAGACGATGATGACAATGAAGACATAATCGCACCAAGGCCACTGTAAAACCTTCACACAAAGATACAGAACCATCACATCAGGCATCAGATGAACCTCCAAGCAAAGAAGCCGGAACTAGCAATCCTGAGACTACACCAAAAAAGATGAGATTCTTGGCTAGTCATCCAATGGACTTGGTAATTGGTGAGATTACCAAGGGTGTAAGTACTCGTTCCTCTAATAAAGATATAGCTTCTTGTATTGCTTTTGTCTCGCAGTTTGAACCCAAAATTTTTGATGAAACATGTAGTGATAATTTTTGGTTAGATGCTATGCAAGAGGAATTAAACCAATTCGAACGGAATCAAGTTTGGGAACTTATTCACAGGCCTATTGATCATCCGGTCATTGGCACCCGATGCGTATTCCGAAATAAACTGAACGAGAATGGTTTAGCGACTCGTAATAAGGCTCAACTCGTAGCTCAAGGATACAATCAGGAAGAAGGTATCGACTACGATGAGACTTATGCCCCAGTTGCGAGATTAGAATTCATTCGCATGTTATATGCATTTGCATATTTTTATAATTTTAAGTTATTTCAAATGGATGTCAAAAGCGCATTTTTAAATAGTTTTATAAAAGAAGAGGTTTATGTAGCTCAATCACCCGGTTTTACTGATTTTAAATTTCCTGAATATGTTTTCAAGTTGAAGAAAGCCTTATACGGTTTGAAACAAGCCCCTCGTGCTTGGTACGATCATCTAAGCACTTTTCTACTTGATAACGGTTTTTCAAAGGGAAAGGTTGACACGACTTTGTTTATAAAGTCTTTGCATATTTTCATAATTTTAAGTTATTTCAAATGGATGTCAAAAGCGCATTTTAAAATGGTTTTATAAAAGAAGAGGTTTATGTAGCTCAACCACCCGGTTTTACTGATTTTAAATTTCCTGAATATGTTTTCAAGTTGAAAAAAGCCTTATACGGTTTGAAACAAGCCCCTCGTGCTTGGTACGATCGTCTAAGCACTTTTCTACTTGATAACGGTTTTTCAAAGGGAAAGGTTGACACGACTTTGTTTATAAAGTCTTTGAATAATAATATTCTTTTGATTCAAGTCTATGTAGATGATATTATCTTTGGATCTACTAATGAATCTCTTTGTCAAGAATTTTCAAAGTGTATGCAGAATGAGTTTGAGATGAGCATGGTAGGAGAGCTGAAATTCTTTCTCAGACTGCAAATCAAACAAACCAACAATGGAACGTTCATAAATCAAGCTAAGTACACAAAGGATCTATTGAAGAAGTTCGACATGGAAACAGCAAAACCACTTAGCACTCCAATGGCGACTTCAACCAAGCTTGATATTGATGAACAAGGCAAACCTGTCGACATACGTAAGTATCGAGGTATGATCGGTAGCTTACTATATTTGACTACTAGTCGATCAGACATTATGTTTAGTGTTTGCTTATGTGCACGTTTTCAAGTTAATCCTAAGGAATCACATTTGTGTGCAGTTAAGCGTATCTTCCGATACCTTAAAGGCTCTTCTTCTGTCGGCTTATGGTATCCCAAAACTACGTCGTTTGACCTAACCGGTTATTCTGATGCTGATTTTGCCGGATGCAAAGTAGATAGAAAAAGCACTAGCGGCACATGTCATTTCCAAAGAAAAGTTCTAGTCTCTTGGTTTAGTAAAAAGTAATATTCTGTTGCATTATCAATAACCGAGACTGAGTATATCGCCGCAGGACGTTGTTGTGCACAAATTTTGTGGATGAAACAAACCTTAGAAGACTCTGGATTGCATTTTTCACACATACCCATTTTCTGTGATAACACTAATTCTATTTATTTGACTAAGAATCCTGTATGTCATTCTCGTACTAAACATATCGAAATTCGATATCATTTTCTTAGAGATCATCAACAAAATGGAGATATAGACCTTGTATACATAGACACACAGAATCAATTAGCTGACATACTCACAAAACCTTTAGAGGGAGATCGTTTCAACTATTTACGTCGAGAATTAGGAATTTTAGATATAAATAATATTAATTAATTTTTTTATTAATTATTTATTTGATACTCATAAACTGTTTTCGAGACAAGCCTAAAAAGAGTCTGTCTGTCACCACGACTACGGTCGAAGCGAAGCGGTATTTAAGAGTTCCCCGGTGAACCTCTGTTAGCTGGGATAGTACTCCTACAGCTAATCTGAGATAGATGCTGAGTAAAGAATATTAATTTGTAAAATAATATTAATTATATTACTTTGAGATTTAAAATTACTAAACTTTGAATTAAGCATTTGAAACGAATTAATGAAAAAGAATGTGGCTTCATTTGAATTTTTTTTTATATATATAGCCAGGCAACCCTTGGCGAACTCGGCCCGAGTTCGGTCCGAATCCGGCCAGAGTTCGGCTGGGTATTTATATATACCAGCACCAACCCGAGGCTTCCTTCTTCTTCATTCTTTCCCACATCCTCATAACAGCAGCAGCGCGCCTCCGAAACCCTAGCTTCTTCTCCCTCATTGTTCTTCCAATCCTTGTGGAGTTTCTCGTCAAAACTTTGGATTCGTACGGAGATCGTCATCCTCTACAACATATCCAATTCTTGGAAGGTATAATCCCTTCTTTCCTCCACTTTTTCAATACTTAGGGTTTCTAGAAATTTTAGGAAAGAATGCCTAAGTTCAATCCCTCCAAGAGGAAGAAGGCCAATGCCAGTGAAGAGGCATCGTCTTCAGATCCACATACGGATTGCCTCTTTTCTCCGGTCCAATCGGACGATGGTGCGTCGGATGAGTTTTACTTTAAAACTTATGATCAAGCTTTATTGTGGTACGCCGATTTTATCATCCGTACTATTTGTACCGGATCACCGATTAAGTGGACTGTCTTTCCAGATCACCGCCCTTATTTTGAGGCATTAGGGTTACAATATTTTGTCACCTTACATTTCCCCATTGCCACTAATGCCATTAGATTATTTTATTATAATTTCGTGTTAGACACTTTTACAGCGAGGACACGTGTCGGAGGAATTGATATCGAATTTACTGATAAAATATTAGCCGAAATTCTTGGTATCCCAAACGAAGGTGCCCCGCTCGATGACATCACTGATTTTGATTTCCCCGATGGCACGACACTCGTTAGTTTCAAGAATGAACTTTGTGCGCCCGCATGCGTTCTTCCTGGAAAGTTCAAGGCTAATAACTTGAACTTGTTTAACTACGAATTACATCGCATCATCTATTCCCCCTTACTTCCAAAATCCACTTCTAAAAATGATGTCACTGTACTTGAGCTTTCTGCTCTCTATCACATTCTTAAGGGGATTCCTTTTTCTGCCCCTAAGATTATCATTCAGATGATGGGTAGATGTCGCGGGAGAGACAGCAACTTATCTTATGCGATGTTTATTCCTCGTATTTTTCAGAGATTTGATATTGACCTATCTACTTGTGTTGTCGACCCCGAGCCCAAGTTTCTCAAACTCTCTCGTCGCAGCATTGTATCTGTTCCTCCACCTACTGCACCTACTCCTCCTGTACCTACTCCCACTGCTCCCACAGCACCTATTCCTCCTCATTCTTACCCTATAACATTTGAGGGTATCCATCAGCACTTATCAGATCTGCAGTCTTTTTATGTTGAGACCTCTAGGGAACACGAGTTCCGTGATGTGACTCGATTCCAGGCGATTGCCAACTCCTTCGTCGATCTGAGGTTTATACAGACGGGTCATTCTGCTAGCTCTCTACCTCGAGATCCTTCTGTTTCTGGCTACCGCATTGACGACGAGGCGGTTCACTCTCTGTTCCAGCCAGGGAACGCCTATGATTGGTATCGTACCGCTGGCGCCACTCCTTGCACTTCTGGCGCTGGTATTTCTAGAGCTGGTCCTTCTGGACATGCTGGAGCTACAGCTGATGACGTAGATGATAATGATGAGTTTTGTGATGTTAGATTGTTGAGACTGTTACTTTTGTCTTATGTTTACTTGGAAATGCTCCGACATTCCAAGATTTTATCAGTACTCTTATTTTTATTATCAGCACCTTTCTTTATTATGTGACTATTCATGGACATGGTTTTTGGTTATGCCTCAGTTTTGGCATCTTAGTCTATTATTTAGCACTTTATTTGTTTCAGTTTTATGGTAGCACTATATATCTTTGTTGATTCCTTCTTTATTAAATACTTCCTGTGACAAATACATGCATGTGTTGTTCTACAGTCTATATGTTTCTCTTACTATATTTACTGTTTCTACCATACCTGTCATGATTATCTATTTTTATTGTGTTTCTTCACTGTTTGTTACTTATGCATTGATTGTGGGGGAGCTTTCTCTTTTGCAATTATTTTTCTAAGTGACAACGGGGGAGAAATAAGGATCTAACATTTTCGTGAATACAGGTTATGAACAATTTCTTTTGATTACTATTTTGAATTGATTCCAAGCTTAGATGTTATATCGGCAAGGTTTGTCAATTATCAAAATGGGGGAGATTGTTGGCCCATTGGTCATGGTCAAACCTGATTTTAATAATTGATCAAACTCTGTCTCGATATAATTACAAGTCAACTCAGATGTTTACCTACGATGTTTTGAACACTGCTCAACAATGGATCTCTACTTTGTTCAAGACTGAAGCTGTTTGCCATTCAGAATGTACTTCCTGTTAAGCAATATAATTTTTTATTTTATTGAGTCTAGGAATACATTGTACACCGAGTCATACTGGCAAATAGGCTATCCTAAAACGTTTTTCAAAACCATCCTATTCTTTTACAAATGACCTATGTTTTTGAAAAACATTCTTTTTACAAAAAGCCTCTGAAGGATTGTTCAAAAAGCTAAAATTTATTTTCTCCATAAATGAACTGGCAGAACCCCAAGAGAACTCGGGCCGAGTTCGGCCAGAGTTCGGCCATTTGGAACGTTAGTAAACGTTGGGTTTTTGAACTTGGTCATCCTTCAGTTACGGTTTGTTACAAAGTGTTCTGTCTGAATTTTGCCCGAATTCTGTCAGAGTTCTGTCTTTGGAAAAACTATAAATATAGAAGTATTTCGATCATTTCAAAACACCAATTCACTTTCAATATCTTCTCTTCCTGAGCTTACATTCTTCCAAAGAGTTCTTAAAAGCTTTCATTTTCAAATCCCAAGCCAGTTAAAATCCTCTAGTCGATTTGCCAGTGCGGTACGGTCTAGAAGTTTCAGAGCGATTGTAATCAGAGGCTTGATAGAAGATTCAACTCTTCACAATTGAAGTTGGTCGAGTTCTTCGTATCAAAGCTCGCGTCTGTAGAAGTTGCAAGGACTTCGTATGAAAACTTACGAGATTTTCCAATAGTGGATTCAACTGGAAGCTAGAGTTCTTCCGACTGGACTAGTCCTCACAAGAGGGAAACCAGTATGAATCTCGGTGTTTGCGTTTGCCTTCTGATCTCTTTTAAATTATGTCATTTACTTTTGTGATTATTATTTTATCTGTGATCTAACTGCTAACAAGTTTTTAATTAGCAATATTCCGCTGCCTACTCTATTCACCCCCCTCTAGATTATTCTGCTTTACGATTTCGTTTCTACACAGTCAACAAAAGAATTCAGAAGCAACTCTGAGAGTAAGAACATGGGGTGTGATTTTCCAACCAAATGCTTCTAATAAGCCCCAAATTATCTGAATCCAAGATGGTTTTGTCAAAATTGAAGTCAACTATTACATTAAGTTATATACAAAAACATTCCTTAGCCATCAAAGCAGCATCAAAGTGAGTATCCGGATAAGATAAAGAATTAAAACGCCATAATCTTTCCGTGGTGACAAATTTAAATATGTAATAGCATATTGACTTTGCAATTATTATACATATCTTTGTTTTGCTTAAGCATACAACATTAGTCCATAGCTACAGAAGACAATGGTATAGAACCTCCCAAAGATTTAATCAACGAGAGCCTCAACCCTTATTGAAATATGATCTCGTAATGGAGCCTCAACTTCTTGAAAATTTAGGAAAAGTTAAATACATCATAAGAAAATGATACAAAATTAACAAAGTCATTCAATAGGAGATACGAATAATACAAAAGTGGAAAGGCTACATAACAAAATCGATAAGATATTGGATTTGCAGAGAACTACATTTATGAGTATAAGTTGCAACACAAATTTGCATGTTACGGCTTCATAAATGCATTTAACATGTTAGCAAGTGATATAATTTGCATATTTGTGTAACAGATAGTTCATATATACCTTCGTTTCTTTTTCCAAATAGACATGGCTAAACTTTTCTCATCCAAGAGGCTTTACCATGTCAAAATCTTGAAAGTCCATCTCTTTTCTGCCATCAAAACCATCAAAAAAAGGATACACAAATGTTCAAGAGCAAACAATTAGATGCAAAAAAATTTATTAAAATAGGTATGAGGAAAGTACAAAATTACATGGAAGCAGCAACAAATTGACAAAATAGAACTCGGGCTCCATGCACGAGTAAATGATTTAGCACAAAAAAAACCCTTTAGTTTATCAAATTCTCGATCTTCCACAAGATTCAAAAGAACCGAGTCACTACTAAAAGTGTGGATTTCTCAATACAACTTAGTGAAACCCTAATTTTTGGGGGA
>JANAVB010035645.1:0-54987 GCA_029216955.1 Iris pallida | reverse complement strand
TTATTTTTCTGGGCGAGTAATGCACCAGAGAATGATCCTGCTCGAACATATAGAAGGAATGGTATTTCCGAGCGGAAGGTACCAAAACGGAGGGTTCATGAGATACTGTTTGATGAGATACTGTTTGAGATCATCAAATGCTTTTTGACATTTTCGTTCCAGACGAAAGATACACCTTTCTTCAGAAGTTTGTTGAATGGTCTGCAGCGTCCTGATAAGTTGGAAATGAATCTCCTGATATAAGCAATTCTTCCTTGAAATCCTCGTAGCTCTTTTAAGGTGCGTGGAGGACGCATCTCTTGAATGGCTTTGATCTTCTCGGGATCCACGTGTATACCTTTAGCGGTAATGACAAGCCGAGAAATTTTCCACTAGAGACGCCCAGGAAGGACTTAGTAGGGTTTATTTTAAGTTGATGCTGACGCATTAAATCAAAGATAGTCTTCAAATCTTGGATATGATCCTCCTTTCGTCGACTTTTAACTGCAATATCATCAACATAGCATTCGACTATTTTTCGGAGATGTTCGCGGAATATAGTACTCATTGCTCGCTGATATGTTGCTCCTGCATTCTTAAGACCAAACGGCATCATGTATAACAGTATGTACCGATCGGTGTCTGAAGGAAGTATGTCTCTCGTCTGGAAACATTTTGATTTGATTGTATCTGGAATACCCATCCATGAATGACATTCGTTCGAAACCACATGTGTTATCGATCATGACATCGGTAATTGGAAGAGAAAACTCGTCTTTAGGACAAGCTGCATTGAGATCGCGAAAGTCTATACAGACTCGGATCTTGCGGTCTTTTTGAGGACAGGAACGATGTTAGCCACCCATTCAGGATGTTGTTCCTCTCGAATAAATCCGGAGCCATAAGCTTGTGACTTCAGCTTCAATTGTATCCATAATGTCTGGGCGAAATCGTTGCTGTTGTTGTTTGACTGGTTTAGCATTTGACATGATTAAGTTTGTGCATTGCGATATTCGGATCTAGTCCGGCATATCCTCGTAACTCCAGGCAAAGACATCGATATAATCATGAAAAGCTGATCATGTCTTGTTTTGTTTCTGAAAGACTTTTGCTGATGAATATTGGTTTAGGGGACCCTTCTTCTCCAACATCAATTTGGATCAGTTTATTCAGTAGGAGGTTCTTTCTGCTCGAACCTGAATCCCATTGATTATCTAATCTTTGAGCCATTGTTCTGATTCTGGTGATATTTCAAATCATCCTATCTTCATCATTTCTCGGGCCATCAACAGAGGACCATATTGATGGATAGAAAAAACGATGAAGATCAATACTTGTGTCAGAATCCCAAGAGAGGGAATCGGAAGACTCAGATCGTTTGTCTTCACGGATTTTGAATCTTCATGGACTAGTTGATAAAGGAGGTAGGAGCAATGTAACCCAAACACATTTTGTCTTCCGTATTTTATGGAGGAATTCGAACAGGCATTCTTCTTCCTTTCCATTATTGAGGCTGGTTCTGAAGTCATAACCCATATTCTTGATGATATTTTTGGACTGTGACTGTAGCGACGTAATTGTAACCTTCCAGTATCGTCATTTTTGTCATCTTCTTCAGATTAGGAGATCTCTGGGGTCCTTTGTAGAAGAATATTGGATTTTCTCCCTTCTTCGAATAGGAACCACGAAGTACGATTTTTGTATAGACTCTAATGATACATCTGTATGAAGAGTTTGAACAACTCCTATAGTTAGTGGCTCTAAGCTATCTAGCAATTGTAAATAACTTGTACATGATTACGACATCAATATACTGCAAAGGAGATGCTTCATTAATATTAGATACTGTATTTACAACAGAGGCTGAGCTTTATCAGACTTAGTCAAATAATGACAAAAGGGGGAGAGGAAGAGCGATTAGAAGTTTTGTTTCGATTAAGATCGATAACAAAAGGCTCAGAAGAGGTGAGCTCCTTGAAGAAGATCGTGGATAAGTAGTACGTCCATGACTGGAATGACTAGAGTATCTGGTCTAGTCTGAGAAGATGGAGGAGGAGTGGCACGTCCACTGACGGGAATTATCAGCGAACTTTGTGGAGCTTGGGAAGACGATACAGTAGTCGTCCACTGACAGGAATTATCAGTGAGCCCTGTGGAGCTTGGGCAGATGATGAAGTAGTACGTCCACTAACAGAAATATCAGTGAGCCTTCTTCAGACAATTAACAGACTGCGGAGGAGTGATACGCCCTTTTACAGGAATAACAAAGGTATCGACTTTTGATATCTCGTCATCATTATCCATAGCTTGCAAGAATTTTGGGTACTCATCTTGTACATGCGAGCGTCATTGAAGTAAGCTTCGATCCTTGAATGGATAGAGACTGCAACTCCTTTTGAACTTCTCCATTATCATCAACATATTTGAAGCATGATGAAGAGTCGAAGGAACGAGTTATGTCATGCAAGAATGGTCCCCAATGAGCATTGTATGAGCAACATGATTGTCGATGATGTAGAAAGTAACTTAGTGCGAAGATCGCCTATTTGAATTGAGGCGGAATCTTGCCCAAAGGCTCACTTTCCTGATTGAATCCCAAGATGGTAGTGATAGTGCTGGAAAGATATGCACAGGTATCTTCAGTGCATCTAGCATAGCCTTCGGCATAATACTGAGAGCTGATCCTGGATCAATCAGTAGACGATCAACCTTCATAGAATCGAATATCCTGTTGATATAAAGGACGGTCGTGTCGATTATCCTCTAGCAGCATATCGTCCTGCGTAAAGGTAATGTTGGAATTAATTCCAAAAATTATGGCAATGAGAAACAGGTCTGTTTCCAACTTCTTGAAAAAAGTTAGGCAATTTTCTGCTTGCAACAATGCTTCACTCAGAGTTTCTCGAGTCTCTTTAGAGAGGCGTAATAGCTCAAAGATTGATAATTTAGCTGGTTTATGGCTAGTTGAGCCAATATCAAAATTATAAGGCTTTCAAGTCCTGTAGAAAATGACTCTTCAATGGTTTATCGAAGCGAACTTGTTGTTTGCCTTTGTCAGCTGTGTTGGTTTAGAAGGAACTGTCTCAGCAGGAACATTTGAAGGCTCTTCAGTAGAGACTGGGTATGGAGCTGAAACCGGAGGGACATCAGGAGTTTCTCAGGATGTCAGCATAATCTTTCAGATATATTTTTCCTGATCGAGTTCCAGCATGAACTTCGACTTCAGATCTGGTTCAGGGTCTATGGAAACCATGTTACAATTCTTCATCTTGCTCTTGGTTCTTTTATGCTGATGAGAGCTTCATTCCAGAAACCGAGACCAACACGAGATTGATTAGTCTCATAGTGATGGCTAAAGGTGCTCGGAGTCCTTGCCTGAGTTCAAATCAGGAGCAGTGGCTAGATCATAACCCATCTTCGCCATTAATTTACGAGATTGTGAACTATAGGTGAAATGCCGGTTTGTACTTATCTTCAGATGAGGTACATATTTTATTCCGTAAGGAGTGAATTTCCTGCCAAGATGAAAGTAGAGGTTAGATAAAAATTGGGTGTGAAACTAGAAGTCACATTGCATGACTTAGTCTTCCCGATCTTCTTTTTAGATAAAGGAGTCTTCGAGGAGAAGAGGAAGATGTCTCAAACTCCGTCATTAAATCTGGGTGGATCCACATGATCTCTCCCTTCTTAGTTGTGACAGGAACAAGTCCTTCATTCTGTGTGGTGGATGTTCACAACTTCGAGAGTTGCTTTGGGGATAGGAACAATCCCACTTTCTACCATTAAAGGAGGGAAGTCACCGAACTGCATTGAAATTACATTTGCTGTGACTGTCTTGTCTTTGGGTGTCAGTGTCACAGTCCTGATTTAATCATCTCTTGGATTTTCTTTTAATACATAGCAAGACCGGATGTATGACCCAGCATTTATGATATGGACAGTATTTTGGATGATCTGTCTTGTTGGCTTCATCAGGCTTTTTGATTTTTGGCAATTGTTTTGTTACCTTTGAACAAGCATTCAAAAATACCTGAACATCGTCATCGTCGAAAGAATATTCTTCCTTCGGCGAGGAGGTCTCTGTTGTTGATTTGTTGGAGCTGGGGTAGCTGGGTAGCCTTTGCCTCTTGACTACTGCTTGGAGATGACTTCAAGAGCCTCTTCTCTTTTCGATTATTGGGTCGAGTACTATTGCTAGCACTCTGATTGATTCCTTGGGAGCCATTTGTACCCCCAGGCCTTTGAAGGTCTCACTGACTTCGGTAGCTTTGGCACTGACGATGAATGAAGGCCAATCTTGGAACTGAGTGGACCTGTCCACATGCTGAGTGGTAAGAGATTCGACTTACAAGTGTCGATAGTAACAGCATCGGGAGTTCGAGAGGCATTTAAGGGCTTCTCTTCTGAATCTTTCAATGAAGTCCTCGGTAGTCTCATTATTCTTCTGTTTAATTCTTATGAGGGCTGACATAGTCATGTCATTGAGCCCCTTCATAGAATCGTTCAAGAAACATTTGTTTGAAACGGCAAATGAAGTAATGCACCCATCCGGGAGACTTCTCTACCATTCATAAGTTGTTCCTTTGAGGCATCCGACGAACACCCGAGTGAGGAGGGCATCGCTTGTTGCAACTGATCAGTCATTACTTCAAAGTGATTAATGAACTGACTGGGGAGGTAGTTCCATCAAAGAAAGAGATAGTCGGAGGCTTGTATTTAGGAGGATATGATACTTGCTTCCATTCTAACGGGTAAGGTTGCTGATACCTAACCTTTGTAAACCATTTTGTTTAAATGCCTCAAATTGAGTTCGGAGATTCCTTAACTCTCAGTAACAATTCCGAAAGATTGTGGAGTTGTAACTTGTTGAGTGTAATTGGGAGGAGGGACTGCAGCATATGTACCACCCCAGCTCCAGACTGACTTGGAGTGGTTTGTACAGGAATATTAGATTGTATCCCCGGAATAGTAGAGGGTTCCAGATTTGGGGCAACTGGAGTATTTAATACCACTGGTGGTACTGTTTGTTGAACTTGCTGAGTTTGATGCTGAGCTTGCATAAGAGTGTGCATAGCATTCAATGTATCTGCCATAGCTCGCAACTGTTGTTCCAAGGAAGAAATCCTTGCTCATGAGCTTCAGTGCTAGTTGAAGATTCATGATTGCCATCTACCATGTAAGTGGTAATCATTCGAGGAATAGACGATGAAACAGTCCGTTCTGAATCATCGCTGTGTGAGTCAATATCTTTCCCGGGACTATTTACAGGAGTCAATACTAGAAAATTGGACTCTCCAAGGAAGTCCTCTGTGATCTCCGGATTACCACTTGGATGAGAAGAAGAAGAGACCCTGGCCAAGGGCTCCGGTCCTGGATCGGGTGCCGAGATAAACACCATCTTCAGAATTGATATAGCATCAGACCGTATGCTACCCCCAATATTTCTGGAAGTCATGTTGACAGAAGCATAAAGAGGTTCATCTTCATCCAATTGGTTCATATTGAATCCGTTCGAAAACAGATCGTCTTTTGGTGAACAACAACTGAATTACAACCCGAGGTGGAAGTTGCAACCATGCTTTCATGGCAAATATGAGCAATGTCATGGCCAGATGGAGGTCAATTCTCCGTTATTTGCAAATACTCCCGGAGATCTGTAGGAATAGATTAGAAAGTACTTGAAGATAGTTTCTGTGTAGAAACTTGTCTTTTGTTCTTCTGTCTTCTCGATTCTTGAGTGTATAAAGACTAATTAATTTGAGCCATATAGTTCTTGGCATATTCTGCATCAGAGTCTAGTATAATTGTCTCAGTTTGATCAGGCTTCTTAATACCAGAAGTGGAAACTGAGATGATTCTGATTAAGCTTGTTACGAAGATCCGTAGGAGATATGACTTTGGTATCAGTCTTGGATACTTGTAATTTGCCTTTCTCAGATCGAAAAATTTGAGAAAGGAAGATGGGTATTATTCCGACTAGGAGTCGGTAATAATCCATCTTTAGAGGAATTAGCAAAAGGCGTTTTCCTTTGTTTGATCTAGTAAAAGTACTAGTCAAATTAACTCCAGAGGTAAAGACCTTAGGAGTAGGGGAGTTGACTAAAGAGTCTTTCTTCTTGGTTGGTACAAGATGTGCAAGTTGTGGGGGAATCATTTGTATGTTTGTGGAAGAGAACCCCCAGCCTGATTTGAGAAACAGTCAAAGGACGTATCTGTTAGCATACGCTGACTTCAGTTTGGACTTCTGGTCACACGCTGCCTTTTTATTAGCATACGCTGGCTTGGCTTAGCGTACGCTGCCTGCTGTTGGCTTTTGTACGCTGCCTTTGCCGTACGCTGCCCTTTGACTGCCATACGCACAGAGTCATCAATGGCTAAAGAGCCGACTGCTGTCGTAAGAATAGAAGGAGAAGAGACTTTGACATATCCAGAGATGGTTTCCTTGGACACGCTGAGTGGTTGGTTAAAGAACCCACTTTGTCAGCGTGACTAGGAGAAGCCACTGTTGCCGTGTTCAGGGAAGCCGGAGTGTGCTTCGTTGAAGTTGAAGACGTGTTCTTGTCAGTGTGAGAAGTGATAGAAGCGTCTCGGGCTGTCGAAGAAGACTTAGGGACATAGACAGAGCGTCCCTTCTTCTTGGCAGCAGGAAGAGCGGAGGAAGCAGTTCGGCCCTCCTTCGCCTTGAGCATTCTTCGTAAGCAGATTGGTCGAATTGTACGACCATCGTCTTCTTCGTCGAGCCGATCGACGAAGTATCGCATTGAGTGTTGCTATCTATTGGAGGAGACAGCTTTCCCAGCAGAGTCGCCAATTTGTTTTCCATAAATAAATTCACTTTATTATTTTGTATTGAGAAAATTACAACTGTAGGAATCTAATCTAGAAGACGATTACTTTATCCCTTGGACGATACGATGAAGAAAACTCGAACTTCGAAGAACTTGGACAGCAACTGGGCAATCTCTTTGTTCTCTCTGAAATTGACTGTAGTGTTGATGAAGATGAAGAAGAAACTTCTTTATAGAGTCTGGATAACTGTTCTGAAGCATACGCTCAGTCAGTTACTTGACGTGTGCATAACTGCAGGGACGGTGGCAAATTCTGATGGAGACACGTTGGAGTGCGGTTGAAAGTAGTGGAATATATCTAGGAGAGATTGATGGCATGAATGCCACGTTGCATAACTTCTGAATAAGTGGGTAACTGAGTACAGGACACGTGAGAACGTGTGTTGACTGTACGTTGAAAGCATCCTGGATGCATTTGCTTGTGATACGCTGTCTTTGTTGAAAAAGGGTCATACGCTAGCTTTTGAAGGCACTGTCTTGCAAACACTGACTTGGACAGCATAGAGCCATATAAGGCTGATACGCTTACTTATTGATAAGGAGTCGTATGGGGTCCATACGCTCACTTGGTTGGCAAGGAGTCTTATGGAGTCCATACGCTCACTTGGTTGGGCAATGAGCCTTATGGAGTCCATACGCTCACTTGGTTGGGCAATGAGCCTTATGGAGTCCATACTCACTTGGTTGGCAAGGAGTCTTAGGAGTGTCACGCCCCAGTACCGAAATACGGAGACGGACTAGGCCAGCTACACCATATGAGGTACGTAACGTATACGGCGATCGTGGCTGTCGAGAGACTAGGGGGTACATGCTACAATCAAGTCTCCTATGGTCCTACAGAGTTCTATGTCTCAATCAATCAAATCATATCAGCAAAAGATGAGCATTAAAGATAAAGCAGTAAGGCGTCCCCGACGCTGTATCAAAATGATCATGAGAGACTAGCTTCATAATTTAGCTATCTCGGAGAGTCAGGAGTACAAAATTATACACAGCTGCAGTCGTTTAATTACAATTATGTACTGACACGAAATATCAAGTAATCCGGCTAACAGGTGCCGGGGCTAAACGCCGCAAAAGTAAAGCAGGAGTGGTGGAGAGAAGAAACCCACTCGAGTCCCGAACTGCCATGCTCCTAGTATGCACCATGGATGTCAGGGAGGAAGATCGTGTCCTCTGGCTGCTACGGGATCTGGCCAAACAAACCAGCGGGGTCAGCCCCGAATAGCAAGTACCGCCAAAGGGGCACAAGAGTTAAGACTAAACCCAGTTAATAGAAAGAATGATAATAGTAATACTTATGCTACCATTATAGGGTGGCGCCACATCCTCGAACCCATATGGCACCCTTACAACCAAACAAGGACAAAAGGTGCCGCATGGAGTCGGGACGCGTCGTACTCTAAACTTTCGCATAGTTAAAGGGTTATAAACAATAAAATCTCCTGATCGTGACTTCGGTCGATAGCCTATCGCAGCACAATAACCAACCCAACAATCAAACAAGAACATGGGTTGGATGTACCACGATAAACCATGTTCCTCGGTCATTCACAGAAGTAGCACTTCACAACCAGAATAAGTCTTCCGTTCATAACTTCGGTCCACAGCCTATCATAGTACGATAACCAACCCAACAATCAAACAAGAACATGGGTTGGATCACGTACCATGACAGTCGCTTCCCTCAGTTACTCACGGAAGGTAATAGGATACAAGCAAGTCGTTTTCACGGCCAATCAAGTCTACGTGTTTCTAGTGGAACGAGGTTATCCTCGCGTCATGTTATTAGAAAATCCTCAGATCGTATCTTTTCAGCAAGGCTAGCCAACCCAGGGGTTCGCGTAGACAGGTATGATTGAGCACAGGTCCCTCGCAAGGCCACCTTGCTAAAACATATAATATGTAGCAGGAATTAATCGGATACAGTCATCCATCGTTGCAGATGACACAGTATCCGTGGAGACCAGCCGGCGCGTCAAGACAGCATCTCAAGGCGGCTGGTGTAACACGATCTCGGGATTTTGCCCTCCCATGCATCTAGTATATTTAGTTGCCTAGTTAACCCTAGGTAAAATCTTGGACTCACATGCTGTGGCCTGCATAATATATCCTAAGGTCGTACTTTAGTACGAGTACCCTAAAGAGGATCATGTCAATCAGTATGTCAACATGTTCTACCCTCCTTAGTGTAATGCATCATTGCAAATACGCCACGTAGAGTTACGAGTCTTTTGTCGAGCATGAACAAGAACTGGGACATTCATGTACATGTATCAGGTAGGAACACTTTGTTCTCCGGGGTCACATTAGTGCTATATCATGCTCGGGACAAAAGGCGTAAGGATATAAAATGGGCATATAATATATAATATATTATATATATAATTAATAATAATAATAATAATAATCATAATAAAGTAACAATATGGGGCACAAAAGTCATGCGGCCCAAGGGGAGTGAGTCCATGCGGCCGGGTCAATACTGGTTCATGCGGCTGGGACTACACGCTCATGCGGCTCAGAGAGCCCAAGGCGCATGCGGCTGGAAGGTCGGGTTCATGCGGACGAAGGGGTGTCAGCGTATGCGGCTGCGAAGGGAGCAATCGCCAGGCGGCCGGGGTTCAACAGCATATGCGGCTAGGCTAGGATCAGACGAAGCCTTATGCGGCTGAGCATGGGCGATACATATGCGGCTGGATGACGGATGAGCTTTATGCGGCCCAAAACAGTGGCGCATAGCGGCTGGGTGCAAAAGAACTCATGCGGCTGCGAAGGCTAGCCGCATGAAGTCCATACGACAGGGGCTCATGCGGCTGGGTCTGAACAAGGCTATGCGGCTCAATTACTGCGCATGAAGATTCATGCGGTCAAGTACTCAAGCAAGTCTTATGCGGCTAGGAAGGACTTTCCATGCGGCTGAGCTCGAACGAGTCTCATGGCTGGATAGGCCATGCGGCCAGAGACTTGCCGCATGAAGATTCATGCGGTCAAGTACTGCTCTTCTTCTCCACTTGTCCGAAAGAGGAGCCAAGCAACCATGGCTTCCAAACTACACAAAACCTTCATCCGGAGCCCAAATCGGAACTTCCTTAGGTCAAAATGGGGTAGAACAAAATTCTCTAACATGGAACCATAAAACTTGAAAATAATGAAGTTTGCTAGATCAAAACCAAGAAAATCCGAAAATGGCTAAAACCTAGATCTACAAGATTAAAGCTTCAAAATGGAAAACTTCAAGTTCTAAACTAGTATAGAATAAGAGAAGAACATATTTGACAAATTTTGTAAGAAATCATCAACAATATTATGGATCCATCTCTTGAGCAAGTTGGTACTTGCCTTGGTTGGTGGAGGAAAGTAAATGAGAGAAAATAAATGAGAGGAGAGAGAATGAGTTGAGTATTATATAGAATCTTGAACCCATGGGTTCATGATGAACCAAGGTGAACCAAGAATAGGTTCCCCAAATGAGCCAAAACTGTAGGCCCAAATGCCGATAATAAATTACGAAATAATATTTTTTGAATATTTTGGAAAATACATGAAGAAATACAGCATATAAATACAGTATAAATACAAGGTAGATACGGTTTATCGGTTTAGTATTAAAATACGTATTCCAGGATTGGGGAGTGACATCTCTACCCTTCTTAGAAAAATTCCGTCCTCGGAATTCCAGCCAAGACAGGATAGTAAAATCAGGGCAAGCAAGGCACAATCGTATACAAGTTAACTATCATAGCAGTTATTATCATACATCACAAGGTGCAAAATAAGCAGGTGCAGATAAGCATGGAATCGTGTCAATAAGGTGCAAAAATATACCTTATCAGTCAAACAAATGCGGATACCGAGATCTGATCTCGTCCTCGCGCTCCCAGGTTGACTCTCCCGGAGAGTGATGGTTCCAAGAAACAGGACAAGGCTGATCGTCCGATTCTTGAGTACCTTCTCTCGCCGGTCTAAAATAGATACGGGTTGTTCCTCGTAAGTTAGGTCGGTACCAACGACTAACTCAGAATGATCGAGGACATGACTCGGATCCGGGACATACCCACGTAACTGGGATACATGAAACACATCATGTATGCCAGTTAACGAAGGCGGAAGGGCAAGTCGATAAGCCACATCGCCTACCCGAGCGAGAATCTTAAAAGGACCAACGTATCTTGGACTAAGCTTTCCTCGGGTTCCAAATCTGATGATACCCCGAGTAGGTGAAATCCGCAGAAATACTTGGTCGACTCTGAACTCTAGAGGCCTACGATGCTGATCTGCCCAATGACGATGTCGGTCCTGTGCAACTCGAAGGCGCTCGCTGACCAACTTAACTATCTCCACAGTCTGTGATCATCTCTGGTCCCAACAACTTCGTTCTCCAACGTCGTCCCATGCCAAAGGGGACCTGCACTTCCTTCCGTACAATGCTTCGAACGGGGCCATCTGAATGCTAGCCTGATAGCTGTTGTTATAGGAGAACTCCACTAGATGAAGGTGATCCTCCCAAGATCCGCCAAAATCCAAGGTACATGCCCGTAGCATATCTTCTAACGTCTGAATGGTTCTTTCTGATTGCCCGTCAGTTTGTGGATGATAAGCAGTACTGAATCAACTTGGTTCCCAAACTTTGGTGTAAGCTCCGCCAAAAATGGGAAGTAAACCGCGTATCCCGATCTGATACTATACTAACTGGAACACCGTGCTGCCTTACTATCTGCTTCATGTACATTTCTGCTAACTGCTCAGTAGTCTGTCCAACTCGGAAGGGAAGGAAATGAGCGACCTTCGTGAGTCGATCTACTATTACCCAGACTGCATTCTTGCCAGCCGGAGATCTAGGTAAACCGGTCACAAAATCCATCGTGATGTGCTCCATTTATTCTGGGATAGGAAGCGGCTGGAGCAACCTGCTGGTCTCTGCTGCTCGGCTTTCACCTGCTGACAGACCAGACACTTGGATACAAATCTCGCTATCTCTCTTTTCATGCCATTCCACCAAAAGAACTGCCTGATATCTCGATACATCTTCGTTCCTCCTGGATGAATGGAGTAAATGAACTATGAGCTTCGGACATAACTTCTTGCCGAAGGTCTCCACTCGGTACACAGAGTCTGTTTCCAAACCTGAGCGTACCATCTTCATGAATCACTAACTCCTTCCTACGCCTGATTCACACTCCGACCGCAACTTCTGAATCTGTGGATCTCCTGCTTGTGCTGCCCTTATCCTCTCTACTAAGGTTGACTGAATCTGCATACTGGTCATTCTTCCTATATCCCTGGCAAAACTACTTCGATTCCCATACTCTGAAGGTCTTCTAAAATATGCTTCTGCGAGGTCAGATAAAGGCACTTTCTCCTACTCAGTGCATCTGCAACTATATTCGCCTTGCCTGGATGATACTGAAGATCTAAATCAAAATCCTTCAGCAGTTCTAACCATCTTCTTTGCCTCATATTCAAATCTCGCTGCGTGAATACGTATTTCAAACTCTTATGATCAGTATAATCTCTACCCGATCCCGTAAAATAATGCCTCCACAACTTGAGTGAAAACACCACAGCTGCTAACTCCAAATCGTGAGTCGGGTAATTCTTCTCATGGTCTCGAAGCTGCCGAGACGCATATGCTATCACCTTTCCATGCTGCATCAATACACATCCAAGACCCTTCCCAGATGCGTCACAATATACTGTAAAGCCTCCCGCTCCTACGGAAGCGTCAAGATCGGGGCTGAGATCAACCTCTTCTTCAATTCTTCAAATGATGCCTGACAGCTAGCTGACCAAACAAACTCACGTCCTTGTGCGTCAAACGCGTTAAGGGCGCAGAGATCTTGGCAAAGTCCGCCACGAACCTTCTGTAGTAACCAGCTAATCCAAGAAACTTCGTACTTCTGCAACCGTTCTCGGGACTGGCCAATGCTCTACGGCCTCAATCTTCTTCGGATCCACTGACACTCCTGCCCCAGAAATTACATGCCCAGGAACGAAATGTGATCTAACCAGAATTCACACTTGTCGAGCTTCGCATAAAGTTGATGCTCCCTCAATGTCTGCAAGACAGTCCTAAGATGTTTCCATGCTCCTCTTCACTGCTGGAATAGACAAGAATGTCATCTATGAACACCACCACAAATTTATCCAATACGGCAGAAAGATGCGGTTCATTAAATCCATGAATACTGCGGGGGCGTTGGTTAGTCCAAAGGGCATTACTAAAAACTCATAATGCCCGTATCTAGATCTGAATGCTGTCTTCGGTATGTCTTGCTCCCGGACTCTTACTTGATAGTATCCCGACCGAAGATCGATCTTGGAAAAGACGCTGGCCTTGCTCAACTGGTCAAACAGGTCATCAATCCTTGGTAGGGTACTTATTCTTACTGTTACTGCATTCAGCTTGCGTAGTCGATGCACATCCTCGTCGACCCATCCTTCTTGGGAACTAGAATCACTGGTGCGGCCCAGGGCGATTTACTGTCTCGGATGAATCCCTTAGACTTCAACTCTTCTTCATGTTGATACAACTTATCCTGTTCTGACGGCGACATTCTGTAAACTCTGTCTGCAATAGGCCTCGTTCCAGGGTTCAACTCAATGCTAAATTCTACCTCTCTGACTGGGGGTATCCCTGGGAGCTCATCAGGAAGACGTCGAGAAAATCTTCGACCACTCTCGGAATCTGTCCTGGCTCTGACACTGCTGCTGAGATGACGCCTCCGGCCTGATTCTTAAGGTTCGAGTAAAGATGAACTGCTCCATCCCAGGAATGCTGAATATGACCCTACCTTCTACAATCAATGTCGCATGACTGTCTCTCAACCAGTCCATGCCAAGAACAATCAAAATTCCCCATAGGGAATTCAATCAATGATGCGGGCAATAAATGCCCACACACCACTACCGGACATGAAAAGCGCACTCTGCTCACTTCTACGAGCCCATTGCCGGTGAGTATATCCATCCTCTCGGCAATGCCTCAAACTAGTCCAATCCGTGTAGCATATTGTGCAGAGATGAATGAATGAGTAGCGCCTGAATCAAATAATGCTACAGCGGGAAATGAGGTGATGAGAATTTTACTGCCACCACGTCACTAGACGCTAGAGCCTCTCCCAAGGTCAATGTGAGAGCCTGGCCCCGCGGAGCCCTTGTTGCGGCCTTCCTCGACCATGCTGTTGCTGCCTCTGAGGGCCTTCGGCTCCTGTGCCTGGCGGAACATCTGAGCCTGCGTTGGTAGACGCTGGGCTAGGGGCCTTACTGCTAATACTGGCCCTCCACTCGGGGTTGCCGCCGGAGCTGGCAATGCTGGAAACTGCTGAGCTGGCCCTCCTGGCCTCTGCATCATAGGACAAGTAGAAATACGGTGGTCTGAACTACCACACCTCAAGCATAAGCCATTCGCTGACCGCACACCTCCCTCGTGTGCCCTGCCTTCCCACAGAATGTACAGCCCTGGGGTGCTCCCTGACGCTGTTGTTGGTTCCTCGGCTGCTGATGCCGAACTGGCGCTGTATTAGTTGACACGGCCGTCCTCCGCGGCGTTCCTGCATCATGAATACGTACACCGGGTGCTGGTGCCGATGTTCGCTGCATTGCTCCTCCTCCAACCTGGGAATGAGATCTCTGACCTCCTGCCCTCGATGCCAACCTCTGCTGGGTAAGCTCATGCCTCCGGGCTGCCGTCAAGACAGCGTCAAACGTCTGGTAGTCGTGTCCTTCCACAAGCTGCAATAATTCCAAATGAAGTCCCTGCTGGAACCTCATAGCTTTCTCTGGCACCGTTGCCACCATTGCTGGCGCGAAATGGCACAATCTGCAGAACTCTGCTGCATACCCATCTACGGTCTTGCCTGCTTGCTTGAGACTGATGAACTTCTGCTGGAGCTCATATCGAGCTACTACGCCAAAATACTTGGCCTTGAATCTGTCACTGAAGGTGGTCCAACGAACAGGGCGTCTTGTACCAACTTCTTCTGATGCCCACCAGTCGTGGGCAAGATCCTGAAGTACCAGTTTGACCTGATCAACCTTCTCATCATCTGGAACCTTGGCTGCCACAAGAATGGCTTCGATGTCTTGAATCCATGCATCCGCAGTGATGGCATCCTCCGTGCCATCAAAATACCTCGGGTTCAAGCGACGGAACTTTCCTGATGCTCCCGAGTCAACCCGGCACTCCTCTCAAGAGCTAACTGAATCCTTGGTTCAGCAACACGTTCTGCTCCTGCTGCCGAGTCTGTTGCTGTTGGTTAGTGACAAGAAACCCCGGATGATCTCCAGGAGTGCTACGGCGTCTGGTACTACCGTTGCTGCTGGTGCTGCTGGAGTTTCAATAACCTGCGGCTGTACTGCCTCTGGCTCCATTTCTGCTCGTGCCTGCACTGGAGAAGGTTCTCTTCCCTGTTGCTGCCCAGTCGAGCCATGCTCTTGCTGCTCTTCCTCATGGGCCTTATCCGCTACTGAGAATGAAGCACCCCTATAGAGAAGAATATAAGATTATCAAGTCCGGACGAGGAAGATTTCGAGGATGCAAGTCAGGTTAGAGATCAAGGCAAGGACAGAGAATTCGAAACAGAATTTCAAGGGGAACAAGTTTTGATTGAGACTCCTAATAATTCGCAATACCCCACAAGTCTGAAAATCAGACCTGCATGGGCCACCACTAAAACCTTGTCACGCCCCAGTACCGAAATACGGAGACGGACTAGGCCAGCTACACCATATGAGGTACGTAACGTCATACGGCGATCGTGGCTGTCGAGAGACTAGGGGGTACATGCTACAATCAAGTCTCCTATGGTCCCACAGAGTTCTATGTCTCAATCAATCAAATCACATCAGCAAAAGATGAGCATTAAAGATAAAGCAGTAAGGCGTCCCCGACGCTGTATCAAAATGATCATGAGAGACTAGCTTCATAATTTAGCTATCTCGGAGAGTCAGGAGTACAAAATTATACACAGCTGCAGTCTGTTTAATTACAATTATGTACTGACACGAAATATCAAGTAATCCGGCTAACAGGTGCCGGTGGCTAAACGCCGCAAAAGTATAAGCAGGAGTGGTGGAGAAGAAACTCACTCGAGTTCCCGAACTGCCATGCTCCTAGTATGCACCATGGATGTCAGGGAGGAAGATCGTATCCTCTGGCTCTGCTACGGGATCTGGCCAACAAAACCAGCGGGGTCAGCCCCGAATAGCAAGTACCGCCAAAGGGGCACAAGAGTTAAGACTAAACCCAGTTAATAGAAAGAATGATAATAGTAATACTTATGCTACCATTATAGGGTGGCGCCACATCCTCGAACCCATATGGCACCCTTACAACCAAACAAGGACAAAAGGTGCCGCATAGAGTCGGGACGCGTCGTACTCTATAACTTTCGCATAAGTTAAAGGGTATAAACAATAAATCTCCTGATCGTGACTTCGGTCGATAGCCTATCGCAGCACAATAACCAACCCAACAATCAAACAAGAACATGGGTTGGATCATGTACCACGATAAACCATGTTCCTCGGTCATTCACAGAAGTAGCACTTCACAACCAGAATAAGTCTTCCGTTCATAACTTCGGTCCACAGCCTATCATAGTACGATAACCAACCCAACAATCAAACAAGAACATGGGTTGGATCACGTACCATGACAGTCTGCTTCCCTCAGTTACTCACGGAAGGTAATAGGATACAAGCAAGTCGTTTTCACGGCCAATCAAGTCTACGCGTTTCTAGTAGAACGAGGTTATCCTCGCGTCATGTTATTAGAAAATCCTCAGATCGTATCTTTCCAGCAAGGCTAGCCAACCCAGGGGTTCGCGTAGACAGGTATGATTGAGCACAGGTCCCTCGCAAGGCCACCTTGCTAAAACATATAATATGTAGCAGGAATTAATCGGATACAGTCATCCACTCGTTGCAGATGACACAGTATCCGTGGAGACCAGCCGGCGCGTCAAGACAGCATCTCAAGGCGGCTGGTGTAACACGATCTCGGGATTTTGCCCTCCCCATGCATCTAGTATATTTAGTTGCCTAGTTTAACCCTAGGTGAAATCTTGGACTCACATGCTATGGCCTGCATGATTATCCTCCTAAGGTCGTACTTTAGTACGAGTACCCTAAAGAGGATCCATGTCAATCAGTATGTCAACATGTTCTACCCTCCTTAGTGTAATACATCATTGCAAATACGCCACGTGGAGTTACGAGTCTTTTGTCGAGCATGAACAAGAACTGGGACATTCATGTACATGTATCAGGTAGGAACACTTTGTTCTCCGGTGTCACATTAGTGCTCATATCATGCTCGGGACAAAAGGCGTAAGGATATAAAATGGGCATATAATATATATATATATATATATAATAATAATAATAAAGTAACAATATGGGGCACAAAAGTCCATGCGGCCCAAGGGGAGTGAGTCCATGCGGCCGGGTCAATACTGGTTCATGCGGCTGGGACTACACGCTCATGCGGCTCAGAGAGCCCCAAATCCTGAACATATTATTTTATTATTGCTAAACTAAATTGTATTTTTTCAGGAAAGTAAGGTGGATGCCATGACTTTGGAATCTGAACATATCTGAAGAAGGCTAGGATTTAACTGATACTAGTAGATATAGCAGGCAACAAATGTGCTAGCAAATTCCATTTTTGCTAATTTTTTATATGTTTTTATGTTCGGATATGTATCAGTATTTTGGATATATAGCGCAGTGAAACAAATGTGATAGCAATGTATTTTGTTGTGTATCTGCACTTAGGTTTTGGCTATGTATCGGTGAATATTTTGATATATTTGAAGGTGAGTATCAGTGAGCATATTTGAACAAAACATGTTTTTTGAGTTTCAGTGTGTGAAACAAATGTGAGCATATTTGAAACAAATGTGAAATGTGAGCATATTTGAAACAAATGTGAAATGTGAAATAAATGTGAAAAGGATGCCAAATGTGAAACAAATATGAAGATGAGTATCAATGAGCATATATGAACAAAACATGTTTTTTTCATTTTCAACCAGCAGTGTTCTGAGCATATTTGATATATGGTAAACTGGCGGTGTACTGCCAGACTACCTATATTAGTTCTTGTCCAACCCATCCAGCAGGTTTCTATGTGGTATTTTTGTGCCCCAGAGTACACTGGCGGTGTATTGCCAGTGTACAGAATTTGTTATGCTTTTTAACCCAAAAAATCAGCAGCTTCTGTGTTTCAAATTTGTGTCTCCCAGTACACCGCCAGTTTAGAGTTAGGTGGGTGTATATGTTGTTCCAAAAAGACCAGTAGCTTCTGTGTCTCAAATTTGCACTCTCTTCTCCACCAAAAAGAAATTGATGTCTCATCTCTCCACCAAGAAGAAACTGCACTCTCTAACGCCCACCAACTGTGCGATATATATCTCCATTTCAATCTATGATCTCGATTTCATCTCTCTCCCTATTTCTCTTGTTCTCTTCAAATTTCTCCTCCTCTCCAACGCCTACCAACTGTTCGGTATATATCTTGACCCGTGAAAATTATATCCCCATAAATAAATGACAAAAAAATTTGGGAAAAAGTATGGGCTAGGTGTGAAACCCGCTTCATGGGTTTAGCTAAATATTATTGGTAATTATTATTGTTTGTAGTATTATTATTTTTTATTATTATTTCGGGAATTGGAACTATTTTCAAATAATTATAACTGGGATTTTTGTCGTCAGTCCGACCCCGGACCGGGACCCAATTCTGTTCCAACCCCAGACCCGAATCTACTTATTAAAACCTTAAAAATTTTAAATTCGTACTTATTCTTATAAACCATGCATTTATATTCTTACGTAGTAATAAATAAAAATAAAATGAATCCCAACCCATGACTTTTTCCCCATTCTCCCCATGTTCTCTCCCTAAATTTTTCTCCTCCACACAAACCCCTCACCATTCTCCCATTCCCACATTCACACACCTCTCCACCTATTACTCCCCACTCCTCAAAACAACCCATTTGTTATTTATTCCCCACAAGAACAAGCACCAGCACATAAGACCCCCTCATCTTCCTTTCAATTCCTTCCCATTCCTTTCATTCCTTTCCCATTTACTTCCAAACCTCTCTCCTCCTCTCCAGAGATCAGCCCCAAGCCGGCCAACTCCGACCGACTTCCGTGACCGCGCCCGTTCAGCGAGCTTCCCGTCGGACCCGCGCCCACCGCGTGTCTGCCGGCCCCGATCCCCGGCCGTCCAGCCGGTGGCTCCGCCTGGGCCACCCTCCGGCCTCCGCTCCGGCACCGAGCCGCGCGACCCCCTGCGCCCCCAGCGTCCGGCGATATCCTCAAACCCCGACCCCCTTCGATCTCCTGTGCGACGCGACCCTTCGCCGGCGCCCCCAACCCCGGCTTCCCAGCGGCTCCCCCGGCCGCCCGACCCCGCAGCCCCCTGTGCGGCCCCTCCCCGGTGCACGACCCTCACGTCCGACCCCGACGCCCCCGGTTCCCAGCGCCCTTCGTCGTTCCCGCAGCGCCTCCCCGCGCTCTCGCGGCCTTGTCCCGCGCTGTCCAGCACTTCGGCTGTTCCCTGTTGCTCCAGTTCCCGTGAGCCTGTGCCCCGCTGATCCGGACAGCACCGACAGCGCTGTCCGCAGGTTTTTCGACTTGCTGTTCTCGTCTTTCTTTTCTATAACTTGCATCTGAGAGCTCTAGCCGAGCAACCCGAGGTATAACCCCTGTCCCGTTCTATTTTCATGCTGTCTGTGATAAGATTGGTCCCCGATTCCCTCATGGAAATTTGGTTTTTAGCGACGTCGTAGTTTTGGAACCTTCGAAAAGGTTCTGTTGGTTGTTTGATTTTTCGAAACTTTTGGAAAATGGATTTCATTATATTTTGGGTTTTCGGATTTTTCCGGTAGCGCTCTGTGATGTTTTGGTTGGTTTCGGACTACCGAAATTGTTTCGGGTCGTTCCGAATTAATTTGTGGATTGGTTGTGGATTATATATATATATATATATATATATATATATATATATATATATATATATATTGGGATTCCCTGGTTTGGGATTTGCAGGAAAGATTATCGGTATATTTCCCAGTTTTTTTGGGTTGACCAAAAATAGAGGAAATGCTGCCGAATTTTTTCGTAAATTTAAAGTATATTTTAAAAATAATTTTAAAATAGATTTCGGAATATTAAATATTTTGGTTTCGGGCGACGACCGTATCGGTCAATGGGCCCCGGCTAAGTGCAAACGAAACCGGCTTCGCCCGGACGTTGAGGCATTAGCCTAGTTGACGATTGGACCATATCTGAGACTAGTTCCTATTTAATTTATTTTATTATTTAATTATTTAATTATAGAAAGTTTAGAACTAACGACCGTTTTTGTCTTATTTCAATTTATGTAAATAAATTGTAATGGGCATAAGCGCAGCTGGTTATTGGTTCTGTAACTGTAATTTGGTAGCGTAGGATTTTTGGTTATTTGCTAATTTTGCGAGTTTTTGTAGCATACGAATAAATTTAATAAAAGTTATTTTCATATAAAAATTAATAAAGATTTTCTCACCTAAAATCTACAAGTTTTAATATTAACTAACGATCATGTATTTCTCACTAAAATAAAAAATTTAGTTTTTAAAAAATACAAAGTTTTAATCAAATAAAATTGATATCGACGAGTTTTCCAAAATACAAAGTTTAAACGATCTTTTCTCTCGTTATAAATTCAACGCACCGATAATCGTAATTCTGTTTGTGTTTTGTTAAATAAGAATTAAAATGGATTAGGACACAATTAGAGATTTCAACTAGCGTAGCTAGATTGGTAACCCTGGATTCTGAATCAATTTCTCGAATGTAGGAATTCGAGGACGATTCTGAATTTTCATCTCGATGTCTTCATCCTCTCCAGTCAAGTCCATTTTGAGGCAAGTATAGTTTGTGTTAGTTTTACAGTTATTTTAATAATCGCTTTACTGCAAGTTTAAACTACGATGCAAACACGAAACTCTCTCTGAGAGTACTGACTGCAACTACTGTAACTGATTGGGGACTGGGGGAATAGAGTAATGTTTATGACCACATCCAACTGTAACTTAGAACTGTATTAGCTTACCCCTCACACACGGGGATAAGCCGAATCGTATCAATAGGATACAACTGTACATCCCAAGCCGGTCATATTCATTGCCTATTCAAATCACACTGTTTTACTGTTAGAAAACTATTCATTTCTAAACTGTTTAAAAGTGCATGATTCTATTATTATTTTAACTGTTTAAATTAGCATGAATTGTACTTTGCTCCCTTTTGACTGGAGATACATTTTTAGGGGACATTGAGGATGCTGAGCTGTTATACAGCAGTTACTACGACCCTGTTCTGTACCCTGTAGTGCTGCCAGAGTCCCCATTAGAGGGCGTTGGGACTGAGGCCGATGAGCCGACTGATTAGATAGTTTTTTTTTCTTTTTCAGCATTGTTGTTTACTTTAAACTCTGTTATTTGTTTCAGTACATTTTTCAGTTGTATTTGATTTCAAAGTTTAATAAAGTTTTATTTTTCGAATTTGAGTTGTGACAAATATAAATGTTGTTGTTATGGTTACCTGCTAATGGAACAACGTACTGCCGCCGTCTCAACAACGGTGCAGGCTGGGCATTATCTGGTTCGACCCAATTAGTTGGGATCGGGTCGTGACATGTTTTAGTGGTGGCCCATGTAGGTCCCAACAACAACTTAGAAAAACATACCTAGAAACAATTAGAACACTAGAATATTGATTTGTCACAACATAGGTCCGAGTTATATATAAATAAATATTTTTGTTTGATTATAGACTGATAGGCTACCTTGCTTATGTGTGTATCCTAAACCTTCCAGAGAATGACCATTGACAAGACCAATCCTGCTGGCGATGAGGTGTCATCCCCGGATCATACCCCATCTCCTTAACCAAGTCCAGGGTTTATTCCCTCACAGCTGATTGACCGTCCTCATAATGCATCCAGTGAAGTTTCTACTACACCGGCGGATCCTACCTCTTCTCAAACTGAGTTGCATTTCCTTGAGGAAGTACCCATTCCTGATGCTCCACCAGTACCAGCGAACACCTCCTAAATGGTTGCCCTATTTCAAGAAATCCTGGAGTCCCAGAAGGCCCAAGCCGAGGCCCAGCAGAAACAGATTGATATTACGAGAGATGTTATGAAGGATGTCAATGTCGTAGCCTTAGCTATCTTAAACCGAGTTAGTGCGGAACCTCACCCTAGGAGGTATACCCCTGAATCTAGAAGATATTTGGGTCCCATCAAGTACTCTACTATCCGGCAGTCTTGTCGTAAGAGGCTATTGGCTTGTGACTACTGCAAGAGGCCTGGTCATCAGGCCGTTAGTTGCCGCAAGAGATTGGGACAATATTTGGCATGTGGATCCGCTGAACATCGGGTAAAGAACTGCCTCTTATCTCCCCATTATACCAGAGCACCTATCCCAGCAACACCTGCTACGCCGCAACCTAGGGACTCTCTTTCTATCGAGCAGACCTTGCCTCCAACACCCATTGCAGAAGGGCATAATGCAGACTCAAGGATCATAGAAGAAGATAAATCAGTTGGAGACTGCTCGAGCCAGAGTACAAGAGCCATGAGTGATTAATACCTATAGAACTGCTAGTAGTAATAATTATTGTTATAAGAATTTGTAACAGGATGTCCTTAGATCATAGAGTCTTGCTGTAATTCTCCTTTATGAATAAAATTCTTGGTTATACCTTTATGGTAGATATCTTTCTAAAGTCTTTCCCTTACGATACAATTTATGAGGATTATAATCTTAAAGAGAAGGTTTGTAAGGCGACATTTATCAAGGATATATTGGTGATTAAGAATTTGAAGAATAGTATTTTGGAATACCCAGATATTAGTTGGTACTTACAACAATTGGGAGATAATGACATAGGAGTGAATTTTGACCTTAACCAGTTTAGGCCGATTGTATGATGGTATAGTTACTACATATTTTATTTTCTAGATTTTTGTATCTTTTAGTGTCCCGTGATTTTCGGGATTATCTCCTTTCCATAGCTTTAACAAATTTTAGCATCCCTTAGGATCTATACTTTTTGCTATTTATGGACCAATATTAGAACTCTTCAATCTCCTTCTTCAGCAAACCTATTTTTTTAACTTCTCCATTTATTGATCAAATCTATATCTCTACCTTTATTTGGCATCCAGACCCGTTCACCATCTAGAGTTTTAATTCTTATAAACCCTTATCTATCCGAGTACTTCTACGACTCATGTATCCAGCATTCGCCTTAACCTCTCTTAATTAACCTTCTCGGAACTAACCCTGAACCAAATTCTTCTGGAACTATTAAGTCTCAAGGTTAATTATTACCAAAAGATTGGTTTAGCTTAGTTAGCCCATGATTTCCCTAAAAGATATTTAAAAAAATAATAATTTCAATATTGATTGTTATCTCCTAGGTTATTCCAAATATTTATTCTCCTCCACTCAACCCGAAATCCTATTCTCTCTATGCAACCTCTTGATCAATTCAAGGCCTAGACAGCTTTTAAACTTAATGTTGAGTATCGTGAAGTACGAACGGTCAGAGAATTGATTCCATTCTATTATTAAATCTTCTTTGATCATTGAAAAACTTTTAATTGGTGAACCATCCCCTTGTTGGCTTTACTAAACCATTTTAAACCTGACTTCCTTGACTCCATAAAGACATACTCCTTTTGTGTCAACCTTACTTATCTATCACTTTCTCAAAAAAAAAAAACTTTCCTTTGATAAGAAATTATTTCTTCGAATCATTTTGGTAACTGTCTGTATCCTTTAAGTGATTTGTCGGGAATATTAACAAAGGCTTCTTCAGCTCAACTAAAAGCTCTGATTCTTCTACCTTATCCTGTGTCCAACTCAATTGGTCATACTCAAGTTTGATCAAATTCTTCAAAATCAAATCTCTTAAATCTCAAGAGCTACTGGAACACTTATTTACCCTGATAAATTTTCTTGAAGAACATACATCAATATCTTTTCCTATCATAACTGGAACCGTAGAACTCGTTTGAATTTTTCGGAAACTCCTTTGAAATTCTTATGGACAAAGTTTGGGAAAATATTCCGTGACCTAATATGACTTCGCACATTGCATTATAGTCAATTGTCTGAATTATGGAGACTGCGAGTTTACTGCAGCCAATTGTGCACTGACGAGGTAAGGACTCTAAAGTTGAAGTGATTTCAGGTGTTCACAGATTTTCGGATATTATTAGACTGTCCTAAAGGCACCATGTTGATCTTCTTTGTTGCTTAGCCATGAAATGGATAAAGTTGAAAGATTATTCGGTAACCTAAAATTATTCAAGTTATTGGGTCAAAAATTCACTGCAGTCAGGTGCACTCTGGCGAGGCATGAATTTGAGACAAAATGACTTCAAACATATTTGGTTCCCGAATACTATTCAGACTACATTCATACCATGGTTGTCTTTTGCACTGTCAAATCATTCTGACTTCTGCCTGATTAGAGGATTTACATTCTAGCGGTTGTCTCCAATTTCAGAAATCTCTTGTCACAACCAGAGATAAAAGATTTCCTACAAAATTCTACTTGATCGTCCTAAAAACTTATTGGGACCATATCAATTTTTGCCTTAATCTCTTTTCTGTTTCAACCTTAAGTACGTTACATACATATATTCTTATATCTTATTTAATTAGTTATTTATTTATTTATTATTATCTAGTTACAGATTTGGAAGCCATAGATAGTTATCTTGTAAGTCTTTTCCCGCATATCTTATCTTCTGACCGTTGAACAGTGAAACAACATACTTTTTATCCTCTTTGATCATCACTCGGCCTTCAATGGAAATATTTCACTTGTTTATGTTCCTATCATAGGTATATTATTCTAATCATCTCTAATATCCTACTATCGTACGACCTTTCTATCCTTCCCGAGTCACAAATCTTTATACCCCATTCCAACTGGATTTGACAATTAGGTTCCTCATCTCAAAAGATTCCATTACCTTCTGCCTTCTCAATAAAATGTTGACCTCCGCTTCTTTCTTGCCTTTCCTGTTTCACGAAATCTCATTTGGTTCCTTCCTATTCTATGATCCTGGTTGACTAGGTTCTTTCTCGTGCCTAAAATGATTTTGATTATAACAAACATTCCAATCCCATTTCAGATCATATTCTGATAACCCCGATCGTGCCTACTGATTTAAAATTCATTTTTTTGTTTAAGGCTATGTTTTTGATTGAACCCCGGCCCTTATCTTTGAAATTTCGAGGACGAAATTTTCTAAGGAGGGAAGATTGTGAAACCCGCTTCCTGGGTCTAGCTAAATATTATTGGTGATTATTATTGTTTGTAGTATTATTATTTTTTATTAATATTATTATTTCGGGAATTGAAACTATTTCAAATAATTATAATTGGGATTTTTGTCGTCAGCCCGACCCCGGACCGGGACCCAATTCTGTTCCAACCCCAGACCCGAATCTACTTATTAAAACCGTAAAAATTTCAAATTGGTACTTATTCTCATATAACCATGCATTTATATTCTTACGTAGTAATAAATAAAAGAAAATAAAATGAATCCCAACCCATGACTTTTTCCCCATTCTCCCCATATTCTCTCCCAAAATTTTTCTTCTCCACACAGACCCCTCACCATTCTCCCATTTGCACGTTCACACACCTCTCCACCTATTACTCCCCACTCCTCAAAACAACCCATTTGTTATTTACTCCCCACAAGAACAAGCACCAGCACATAAGACCCCTTCATCTTCCTTTCCATTCCTTCCCATTCCTTTCATTCCTTTCCCATTTACTCCCAAACCTCTCTCCTCCTCTCCAGAGATCAGCCCTAAGCCGGCCAACTCCGGCCGACTTCCGTAACCGCGCCCGTTCAGCGAGCTTCCCGTCGGACCCGCGCCCACCGTGCGTCCGCCGGCCCCGATCCCCGGCCGTCCAGCCGGTGGCTCCGCCTGGGCCACCCTCCGGCCTCCGCTCCGGCACCGAGCCGCGCGACCCCCTGCGCCCCCAGCGTCCGGCGATCTCCTCAAACCCCGACCCCCTTCGATCTCCTGTGCGACGCGACCCTTCGCCGTCGCCCCAACTCCCCGGCTTCCCTGCGGCTCCCCGGCCGCCCGGACCCCGCAGCCCCCTGTGCCGCCCCTCCCCGGCGCGCGACCCTCCGGCGTCCGACCCCGACGCCCCCGGTTCCCAGCGCCCTTCGTCGTTCCTGCCGCGCCTCCCCGCGCTCTCGCAGCCTTGTCCCGTGCTGTCCAGCACTTCGGCTGTTCCCTGTTGCTCCAGTTCCCGCGAGTCTGTGCCCCGCTGATCCGGAGAGCACCGACAGCGCTGTCCGCGGGTTTTTCGACTTGCTGTTCTCGTCTTTCTTTTTCTATAACTTGCATCTGAAAGCTCTAGCCGAGCAACCCGAGGTATAACCCCTGTCCCGTTCTATTTTCATGCTGTCTGTGATGAGATTGGTCCCCGATTCCCTCCTGGAAATTCGATTTTTAGCGACGTCGTAGTTTTGGAACCTTCGGAAAGGTTCTGTTGGTTATTTTGATTTTCTGAAACTTTTCGGAAAATGGATTTTAGTAATTTTGGGTTTTCGAATTTTTTCGGTAGCGCTCTGTGATGTTTTGGTTGGTTTCGGACTACCGAAATTGTTTCGGGTCGTTCCGAATTAATCTGTGGATTGGTTGTGGATTATTTATATATATATATTGGGATTCCCTGGTTTGGGATTTGCAGGAAAGATTATTGGCATATTTCCCAGTTCTTTGGGTTGACCAAAAATAGAGGAAATGCTGCCGGATTTTTTCGTAAATTTAAAGTATATTTTAAAAATGATTTTAAAATGGATTTCGGAAATATATTAAATATTTTGGTTTTGGGCGACGACCGTATCGGTCAATGGGCCCCGGCTAAGTGCAAACGAAACCGGCTTCGCCCGGACGTTGAGGCATTAGCCTAGTTGACGATTGGACCATATCTGAGACTAGTTCCTATTTAATTTATTTTATTTATTTAATTATAATTAATTATAGAAAGTTTAGAACTAACGACCGTTTCTGTCTTATTTCAATTTATGTAAATAAATTGTAATGGGCATAAGCGCAGCTGGTTGTTGATTATGTAACTGTAATTTGGTAGCGTAGGATTTTTGGTTATTTGCTGATTTTGCGAGTTTTTGTAGCATACGAATAAATTTAATAAAAGTTATTTTCATATAAAAATTAATAAAAATTTTCTCACCTAAAATCTACAAGTTTTAATATTAACTAACGATCATGTATTTCTCACTAAAATAAGAAATTTAGTTTTTTATAAAAATACAAAGTTTTAATCAAATAAAATTGATATCGACGAGTTTTCCAAAATACAAAGTTTAAACGATCTTTTTCCTCGTTATAAATTCAACGCACCGATAATCGTAATTCTGTTTGTGTTTTGTTAAATAAGAATTAAAATGGATTATGACACAATTAGAGATTTCAACTAGCGTAGCTAGATTGGTAACCCTGGATTCTGAGTCAATTTCTCGAATGTAGGAATTCGAGGACGATTCTGAATTTTCATCTCGAAGTCTTCATCCTCTCCAGTCAAGTCCATTTTGAGGCAAGTATAGTTTGTGTTAGTTTTACAGTTATTTTAATAATCGCTTTACTGCAAGTTTAAACCACGATGCAAACACGAAACTCTCTCTGAGAGTACTGACTGCAACTACTGTAACTGATTGGGGACTGGGGGAATAGAGTAATGTTTATGACCACATCCAACTGTAACTTAGAACTGTATTAGCTTACCCCTCACACACACGAGGATAAGCCGAATCGTATCAATAGGATACAACTGTACATCCCAAGCCGGTCATATTCATTGCCTATTCAAATCACACTGTTTTACTGCTAGAAAACTGTTCATTTCTAAACCGTTTAAAAGTGCATGATTCTATTATTTATTTTAACTGTTTAAATTAGCATGAATTGTACTTTGCTCCCTCTTGACTGGAGATACATTTTTAGGGGACATTGAGGATGCTGAGCTGTTATATAGCAGTTACTACGACCCTGTTCTGTACCCTGTAGTGCTGCCAGAGTCCCCATTGGAGGACGTTGGGACTGAGGCCGATGAGCCGGCTGATTAGATAGTTTTTTTTTTCTTTTTCAGCATTATTATTTACTTTAAACTCTGTTATTTGTTTCAGTACATTTTCCAGTTGTATTTGATTTCAAAGTTTAATAAAGTTTCATTTCCCGAATTTGAGTTGTGACAAATATAGATGTTGTTGTTATGGTTACCTGCTAATGGAACAGCTTACTGCCGCCGTCTCAACAACAGTGCAGGCTGGGCATGATCCAGTTCGACCCAATTAGTTGGGATCGGGTCGTGACACTAGGACATCACCGATAAAATTATTTGGGGAAGAACTGGAGGTGGAAGAGGAGAAGGAGCCATATTTTTATAATAAGAAATCAGGGTTACTTTCGTCCATAAATATTGACATTTCTGAATTTAGACGAAAAAGCTAACGTTTGGGTCACGGAGGGTATATAGTTGAGGGTATTAAGTTCACACCTATCAAAGTTGAAGGTATCAACTTGAAAAAGTTGAACAGTTGAGGGTATCAAGTTTTAATTTAGCCAATAATCTAATTTTATGACAACTAATTTTGGCAATTGATAAAGGCACTGCATAATTTGATCAAGGCTAGCCCATTTGTAAGTTTGTATTATTTACAAGTTTGCCATTAAAAAATTTATTAGGGCTAGCCCATTAGGTAGTATAAAAGTCAATTGTTTTATTTCTCTTCTCTTTCTCTTCTTCCTCTCAAATTTTCTTCTAATCTCAAATTTTCTTCTAAACCCTAGATTGAGATTCCTCTTGTCCCTACAAAAATCTTCCTGTTTTGTAACCCTAGAGTAGTTATCAACGAATATTCGTAGTAGTCGGTATGTTTTCGACTACTATATTGCAAAGTTTGTTTAATAATCGGTTGATTCCTAATTTTTGAATGTTCTTTCATAATGTAGAAAATATGGAAGAAATTGGGACATCAAATATAGCAATCGATCATCCCGGTCCTTCCGAAGAACACGACATTCTCTCCGAAGAACCCGTGGTTGGTCCCCGACGTAGTTACATTTTTTTGTAGTCCAGAATTGGACTGCCACATCGCATGGCAGTCCACAAAGTACTTAGGACTGCCAGAAAGTATGGCAGTCGAGTTAAATACGTATGAAGTTAAGGACTGCCTCACTTTTTGGCAGTCCTAGATACTTCAAGGACTGCCCAGAAATGTGGCAGTCCTAAAGTTGATAGTCGTTTCAACTGGACTGCCACACATTTTGGCAGTCCATGAAGTACTCAGGACTGCCAGATGTTGTGGCAGTCTAGTTTAACAACCTGAATTGGATATTGTATTTGGTTTTGTCATTGATTTAGGTATTTAAAAAATTATAAATTTATTGTAGGGCACCCCATCTCCTATGTGCATAGATTATTGAATATCAATTTGGATCTTTTTGTTGTGTTAATGCTGCTGGAATCACTTGTAATTTATTTTTCGTTTTTAATCCTAATTTGTATAGGGCTGATTCTATGCAAGAAGTGTAGGAGTTCAGGATACTCGACGCGCTTGTGAGTCGCATCCAGATTTCCTCACCTTGCCATATATCGAGTCGAGTGTACTTAAAAGGAAAGTCCGAAACGAAAGCCAAAAACATCCTTTGTGCTCATACTTTTTCTTTACTTGCAGCGGAGGTGTGCTTGTTTGGTAAAACCAGAGGGCAAGAAATGTAACCAAAAGTTTTGCTATATGATTCCATAGTTGGTCAATTAAATGTGTAATTATCTCTTATAGTTGCATTGTTTATTTTGTAAAAGCTACTGTTGTCAACATTTTTAATCAATTTTAGGCTACTGCTTGTAACGTTGTTGTATCTTATAAGACGGAAAAAAAGTAACGGTTGGGTTGGTGGTGATGTAGTTGTGGAATCCATGATTGAAACCTGCACCAGCTAGCAACTCTCTCTCCATATTAAAGCTTTTGAACATATCCAGTAGGCAGTAGTGGGCTAGAAAAGTGGAATCCTGAGCGTACATCCCGCATGCTGTCACGCGCGCGCGCGAAGAAAGATTGGAAGTCCTGTTTGTATGTGGACTGTCAGGAAACTGGGCAGTCCATCACAGAACTTGCTGTGAGCATGGACTGCCCAGGAACTGGGCAGTCCACATACAAACAAGGACTGCCCAATTTTCTGGCAGTCCAACAAACTGAATGGACTGCCAGAAAACTGAGCAGTCCTAAGTCACAGCATGTGAAACAAAGGACTGCCCATTTTTCTGGCAGTCCTTACTGTATGTAGAACTGTCCAATTTTCTGGCAGTCCTGAATACAGTAAGGACTGCCAGAAAAATGGGCAGTCCTTTGTTTCACATGTTGTGACTTAGGACTGTCCAGTTTTCTGGCAGTCCATTCAGTTTGTAGGACTGCCAGAAAATTAGGCAGTCCTGGTCGACGCACAGTTTTCTCGTTCGTGCATACTTGTGTTTAATTTAAATGGATAATTTTTCATTCCGAATGTAGTTTAATTCAAATGGGCTACAGACAATTGAATAAACAATATAATGGATGCTTGAATTTTTCAATTTAATTTCTAGGGTTCTGGAAACAAATAGAGAAAGAATTTGGGTGCCATCGATCTTCTTGAGAAGGAAATTTGGAAGAGAAGAGGAAGAAGAAGAGAACATTTCTAGGGTGGAAGAAATATCTAGGAATTTCAAATTATCTTCTTGCTTGGGGATGGAGAAATGGTGGAGGAGAAGAGGAAGAAGAAGAAGAAGAAGAAGAGGAGTTAGGGTTTAGGAAGAGAGAGAAAAAATTTTGCAAATGAGAGAAAAAATTTGGGTTTAGGGGAATTTTACTTTGGGACAGCCCAAAATCAAAAAAATGGACTGTCCTGAGTAAAACACAAAAAAAATCTGGACTAGCCCCAATCCGGACTAGTCCTGATCAAATTGTGCAGTGTCTTTATCAATTGCCCTAATTTTTTGAACTGATGTAGCAAAAAGGAGGTCGCTCCGGAATCTGATTAACTCTCGAGACAAAGATGCGAAATTAGGAGAGAGAGAAAAATAAAGAGAGTTGCAGTTCCTCAACCGCAACATAATCGACAGGTGTTTCTTCTTCCCCTCCCTAACTACTCCTCTCCATAAAAAGGTCCCAAATTTTTTTTTATCAAACCCTAAAAATTTATAGCTTTTTTTTTCCCGCTTCTTTTGGGGGTCCCGTTCCAATTCTCGAGCAAAAAATATGTTATTTCTTTACTTTCCTTCTAAAAATTGGTGATTTTTCTCTCTCTAGGTTTTCCTCTTCGATTATTTTGGACTGCGATTTCGGTTCCAATCGAGCGAAAATTCAAGGAAAGTAACAATGTCCGCTTCCACCGAGAACGCTAACCCTAAAACGGAAACCCGCCGACGATCCGTCGCAAAAACAAGAATAAACGGCGAAGCCGCTGCCGCCGTCGTCGGCAACGGCGCGCCGCCGTTATTCGAGAGGGAGGACTTGAGCCACTCGATTCTTGGGGAGACGGTGGTCGAGAGGCCGAGAGACGTGCCGGAGTCGAGGAGAGCGGCGGCCGTGGCGGCGGGGAATCTGTCGCCGACTCCCGTAGTCGTCTCCTACCACCGCCGCAAGAAGTCGTCTTCGAGGCCGGGGACGCCCAAGTGGCAGACCGTGCTCAGCGTGCTCACGAAGCTCTGCCTCCTCGTCCTCGGCCTAGTGGGCCTCGGCAAGATGATTCTGCAGCTGGGGAACACGGGCGGGGGCGAGGGAAACTATCCCTTTGCCGCTCTTGATCAGGACGGCCGGATTTCCGAGCTGGAGTCATTCATTAAGAAGACGGCGAAGATGTTTCAGGTCCAGTTGGACGTCATGGACAAGAAGATCGACAGTGAGATCGGGGGCTCTAGGAGGGAACTGAGTAAGGTCGAGGAGAAAAATGTGTTCTTGGAGGAGGAGTTGAAGAAGTTGGAGGCGAGAACGGACGACTTCGGCAAGTCCCTGGGTGAACTCAAGGAATTGGATTTTCTTACCAAGGAAGAGTTTGAGAGTTTTAAGAGCGAGTTAAAGAAGAGAGGCTCGCACGGAGAAGAAGCAAGTCTGGACAATATCGGTGCGTTGGCGAAAGAGATTGTTGAGAAGGAGATTGAAAGGCATGCTGCCGATGGGCTTGGGAGAGTGGATTATGCGCTGGCTTCTGGTGGGGCTAGAGTAACTATGCATTCGGAACCGTTTGTATCTGGGAAAGCTAGCTGGTTTCCTGTTGGTAAAGATCGTAGTCGAGTTCATCCTAATGCTCAGAAAATGCTGGAGCCGAGTTTCGGGGAGCCGGGCCAGTGTTTTGCATTGAAAGGAAGTGGTGGTTTTGTCGAGATCAGGCTAAGAACTGCGATAATCCTTCAGGCGGTAACACTTGAGCACGTCTCTAAGGTACGTTTCGGATCGAGATATTTGACATTTCATTTTCTTATGAATCACTGTAGAACTTGCTATTCTTTTAATCTCTTTCGGTGCATGTACTTTACTTCAGACAGTGGTTTGCACTATTAAAAGTTGTAAAGGCAGTTATTGAATAAATATTAGGGAAAAATAAAGATATATCTAACTTTGTCGGTTTTTTTTAGAGAAGCTTCAAATTTTTTTTCTGTACCAGTTTGGCAACTCTCTGTCTATCCTCTGCTTTATAATTAAGATTATGAAATAATTCAAATGAATCAAATCCTTGGGTGTTAAATCATATCAAAGCCTATTTATCATTGGTGTGACAATTATTAGATAAAAATTAAATTTGTCTTTCACCATGAGTATTGGTGATTGCAGGTGCGCATTTGATGTCATTTATTTTAAACAGGAACATGCATGCTACTAATCGAGTATTTTTGTCTATGATTATTACATCAGACCGCCATTGAAACTAGTTTCATACTTGACATCCTGTGTAGAAAATCTCTTAGAGCACTTCAGAGAAAATTTCATGGCAATGGCTTCTAAAGTGTGATCTTGTAGTTTGCTAAGAACTTCACTAGCATCCTTACCCTCACATCCAATCTGCAGCAGTTCTTGTGGGTCTAGGATCAATTGTTTTCTACTGTTTCTTTTATTGGTTTTGGATAATGCTGTTCGTCAGACTCATAAATAATGGACTCATCTAATTCAAATAGCTAGGCACTTGGCAACACTATAATGACCAAATTGGTTGGTTTCTGCCATATAATTATTACTACGAAGTGCTTGTGTGGAGAAATGGGACAACAATTGATTTTTTCTTTTTTATTTGAAAGGAAGGTATTGAAAGGGCAATAAAATCATAAAGGTCTCTCCTATGTTGTATTAAGCGTGAGGCGAGGCGAGGCGAGACGACGAGGTTGTCGCCTCGCTTAATGGTGCTTAAGCGGCGCTTAGTTAGCGTCTCACTTTTTTTTTTGCTCCTACATGTAGAATACTCTATATAGTTATACACATAAATTTTAATATTTTTTCGTAGAATCCTACTAGTATATGCATGAATAACAATACCAATTATCAATCAAGCAAAGTAACAATATAAATACTAGTAGCAACATGTAAACTACAAGTCACACAATGCATACATACTACGTAGTCATCATAATACCATCAAACATAAAAAGTTAACCCTCTAAAGTTCCTACTTAAAGTTTTCCAACTATCCAACTATGTAAATAACAAAAGATTCAGTTCAGTTTAATTAAAAAATAAAAAAATCGTTAAGCGAGGCGCCTAAGACGAGACGAGGCAATGCGCTACTAAGTGACGCCTAAGCGCGCTTAAGCATTGATCGCTTATCTGGGGCAAAAATTCATTAAGCGAGGTGCCCTAATTCTAAATCTCGCTTAACCGCCGCTTAAACACTCTTTTCACAACATAGGGTCTCTCTCACATTCCTATGGAGTTACTAATTGTTGGATTTTATGTTTATGACAGATAATTTTAGTTCACAGTTTGTTATCAATGATATTTAACACATGATTGTATTTACAAATTGCATCAGTGTTACCAAATTCAAATATTAATATATATATATATATATATATATTATATATATATAGGGAGCGGATCAAAAGCCCCTTAGAAAACCCCCAAAAACCCCCCCTCACTCTAATTCGTAATATTAACATTAATATTAATGTTAATATTAATGTTAATATTAATGATAATGTTAATATTAATGTTAATGTTAATATAAATTTTTTTATTTTTTTATATTAAGTTAATGTAAATGTTAATATTAATGTTAATGTTAATGTTAATATTAATTTTAATGTTAAGTTTAATGTTAATTTTAGTATTTAATGTTAATATTAACATTAATATTAACATTAACATTAATATTAATATTAATATTAACATTAAATTACGGATTAGAGTGAGGGGGTTTTTTAGGGGGTTTTCTAAGGGGGGCTTTTGATCCGCTTCCATATATATATATATATATATATATATATTATATATATATATATTATATATATATATCGATATGTTCCATTTTTGTCTCACTGTGTTACCTGTAGACCTCATCTTCGCTCTTTCCCTTTCTCCTTTTTCTGTTCATGGTTGTGGTTCTATAGTTTTGGAAGGATAGGAATATTGTTGGGGTTGGGACTATATTCGAGGAGGAGAATATAGAATGAGTTCGACTAGAGAACCTCAAACAGGGACTTACAATATGGTTATGACATGTGGCATTATTTGTTTTTGGGTCCTTGACTTTTTCTGTTTAGGTCCTTGAAAAAAAAAATCAAGGGATGAGATGCATGTAATCCAAATTAATGGCCGAGTTTTAAAAATTAGGAACTCATGAGTTCCTCTAGGATTTTTGATATAGAATGATGGTTTAAGAGTCCTGGAACTTACAATATGGTTATGACACGTGGCATTTTTTTGTTTTTGTTTTTAGGTCCTTGACTTTTTCTGTTTAGGTCCTTGAAAAAAAAAATCAAGGGATGAGATGCATGTAATCCAAATTAATGGCCGAGTTTTAAAAATTAGGAACTCATGAGTTCCTCTAGGATTTTTGATATAGAATGATGGTTTAGGAGTCCTGGAACAATGTTTTCATTAAAGAATAGTGCTGTTGGATGGACCAGGGGAAGTCTATATGGTTACTGCAATGCTTTGATTACTGTGTTTATTAACTTTCCTATGTGACTTGGTCAGTGATTTGAGTGGTAGGGCCACATGGAGGTGGGTGGAAAACTAGGAAAGCATGGATGCTCCAAAATCCTGTAATGTCCATTTTGGAGACGTGTCTCCTAACGCTAGGACACACCAAAGTTTATGCTGTCACCCAGTCATCAGTATAGTGGCCATGTTATTCGTGTATGTGGAGCACACTAAGAATCTTAAAGGAATTTCAAGGGACAGAATTTGGTGATTGCTTTACAGAAGAGTTTTAAATGTCAAGGAGAAGGGGCCATGAAAAAGTTACTTTTACTGTAAGGTTGTTGTAGAACTATGTACGATTACTTTGAAATCAACCACTTTGGGCTACAAAATATCCTCTTCAATATCCCGTTTTCATAGTTGGTTGACACAGTTCATGTCAACTTGTTTTTCAGATATGAAGTCTTTTTATCCTGAGGTAGGTCACATTAAAATTCAGCATGCTTAACTAGGCATTGATACCTCAAGAAGAATAATATATAGAAACTGATGCTCCAATTCCTTATGTTTTGTGGATTATATTGAATCATACTGAACAAAATGACTAGTTACTTTGGCTGTGGTTGTCCATACACTTCATATAGCAGGTTTTCTTGAATTTTGATGTTTTGGCAAGTTGGAAGTGGCTACATGCTTCATAAAGCTTTGCAACAGTGTTACAATTCTGGCACTTTGGGCTGAAAAAGGAACTGACTTTTTTTAGGACCAAGATGTTCAGGTCTCTGCTTTTATTCTACACCTAAAACAACATGTGGGTGTTCTAAGTACAAGTTTAGCTGTATAGGAAGAAATATAAATATTAAAAAAATTCATTGGGGGTACGTATTATGTAAAAGACCTATCTAAATGTACTGTTTCAGTATCATGGAAAGGGGAATTACAGCGATGAAGTTGCAGAGCTACCAGCCACTAAACTATGAATTAACTATACTCACAGTGACATGATGATAGGCTAATAGGATAGTAGTATTAGGATACTGGTGCTATGCACTTTCATGAACTAGAGGGTTGCAGAGCAACATGTCATTTTTGTCGACTTTTCCTGTTGCCTTGTAAAATAGGATGATCAGTACAAACTCCACACATAACCAAGACAGAGACTCGTTTGTGTGTGTCCTGTTTTAGACATTCCATGTTTCCGTCGTTGACTCTCCTAGACCCTACTTGACTTGGAGTTCTGTGACATTGCACAATTTCCTTAATATCTGTCTGTTTGATGAATAATAGTTTGAGTTGGTCTCTAAAGTGGTTGATTTCAATGTGCCAAATTATGGTGTACCCATTCCATGTCATGTTCTTTCCTAATGTCTAGAAGTCTTGAAGATTTCTAGAAGATGAAGTGCTGCTTGGCATAGGTATGGAAGCACTTTTGCAATTCTAGAAGTTCAGAGGTTTGTTCTATTACTAGGAGAACACAGTGAGACAAAGATCTCGGGATCTTTCCTTGGTGTGGATGTTGGTTACACTTACAGATGCTAAGGGGGCTGGTGGGACCTAGGACCCCCGAGCAGTCAAGAATTTTTAAGTAGATGGATCACTATAGCAATTCTAAGATCAGTTTTCTCATTTTCTCCTTCCTTCAATCCCTTCCAATTCTGCCAATTTTGTCCCCCTTCCCCTTTTCGGATTTCAGGCTCCTTCCTTGGGTTGGTCAATGTAGAGATTTTAAGTGATTATTATTGCAATAGTGACTACATATATATAGGAAAGGCTAGTCTCCTCTCCTATCATTCTAGGCAATGTGGGACTAAAGTCCAATAACACTTAACACACATATCAACACTCTCCCTCAAGATGGGCGAAAGATATTCACTAAACCCATCTTGTCACATCCTCTCATCATGCTGATAGAACTAAGCCCCTTTGTCAGTCCGTCTGCTACCTGATCTTTGGTTGGAACGTAGCCCAGCTCTAGTACTCCTTCCTCCAGCTTTTCTTTGATGAAGAATCTGTCAATCTCGATATGCTTGGTCCTGTCATGCTGCACTGGATTGTTGGCAATACTAATAGCTGACTGGTTGTCACACCATAGCTTCATCTTGGCTCCCTGGTCTAGCTTTAGCTCCGTCAGCATATTCTTCAACCACAATAGTTCTGTGACTCCCAAGGCCATAGCTCTATACTCTGCTTCAGCTGTTGATCTGGCCACCACTGACTGCTTCTTACTCCTCCATGAGACCAAGTTGCCTCCTATAAATATGCGGTAGCCCGATGTGGATCTCCTGTCGTCAGCACAGCTAGCCCAGTCAGAATCACAATATCCCTCGATTCTTACATGATTATTTCTTCTGAAGATCAGTCCCTTCCCGGGGGCTCCCTTCAAGTACCTCAGAATCTGGTATACTGCATCCATATGACCCTTCCGGAGGTCATGCATGTAGCGGCTTACTACACTGACCGCAAAGCTGATATCAGGTCGAGTGTGGTTCAAGTAGATCAACTTGTCCACCAATCTCTGATATCTATCCCGATCAACTGGTTCTCCAGTTTCAGCATCCAGTTTGAACTTCTGGTCTATCGGTGTCGTAGCTGGTTTGCATCCCATCATCCCCGTTTCCGTAAGCAGGTCTAGTGCGTACTTCCTTTGATAAAGAACGATTCCTTCATTATCTCGAGCAATATCAATCCCAAGGAAGTATCGAAGAGGGCCAAGATCCTTCACCTCGAACTCCTTGCCAAGCTTTCTTTTGAGTTGGGCGATCTCCTGCTCATCATCGTCTGTGATAATCATATCATCTATATATACCGCAAGCATGGTGATGTGGCCTCCACTTCGTCTGAAAAAGACAGTGTGATCAACATTGATCTGCTGATATCCCATCCCTATCATTGCTCTCCTGAACCTGTCAAACCATGCTCGAGGAGACTGCTTCAGTCCATAGAGGGACTTCTTCAGTCTACAGACATTGCTTTCTGTCTGTTTGGTGCCGAATCCTGATGGTATCTCCATGTACACCTCCTCCACTAGATTTCCATGAAGAAATGCATTCTTCACATCCAGTTGGTGTAGCTTCCACCCTTCATTGGCTGCCAGGGAGATCAAGGTCCTGACAATGCTCATCTTCGTCACTGGTGCAAAGGTCTCGTCATAGTCGATGCCGTACGTCTGACTGTATACTTTTGCCACCAGTCGAGCTTTATAGCGCTCAACCTGTCCATCTGGGTTCTGTTTCACAGTAAAAATCCATTTGCATCCGACTGCTATGTTTCCTTCTGACAGTCTCACCAGCTCCCAAGTGTGGTTCTTCTCAAGAGCTCCCAACTCCTCATGCATTGCCGCTTTCCACTTTGGATCGTTCTTGGCAACCTGCCAATTGTTAGGTACAATAATACTATCCAAAGATGCTATAAATGTTCCATGAGAAGAAGAGATATAATTATAAGAAACAAACTTAGCAAGGTCCCAATCATATCTGTCCGGAGGATTTTCCGCATTACTGCGAGTAGTCCTTCGTGTAGATAGTGGTTTGGGAGAAGTAGGAGGAATGATGTCACCTGAGGAGGGTGGTGGTGTAGATGAGGAGGATGGTTGTGTCTCAGGAGTTGGGACAGACGCATGCAAGGGACTTAGCACTGGCAATGTAGGTGTACTGGTCCTACAGTTTGCTTCTCTCCTACTGTAGGTAAGTAACTCCCCTTGAGCCGTAGGCCTGATACTTCTTATCTCCTCCTCCTGTTCTGCTTCACCTTCATGTTTTTCCTCAACCGTGTCTCTATGCCATACTTCTAGATCGGTTACCACCAAGTTCTCCATCTCCTCCTCTCGCCTTATACTGGTATTATTAGGCGTGTTGTGCGAAGTTCCCTCCTGGCGGTAATATGGTTCATGCTCTCGGAAGTGGACATCCATACTAACGAACTTCTTCTTCTCTACTGGACTCCAGCACACATATCCCTTCTGAGTTGCTGAGTAGCCCACGAAGATGCACTTGACTGCTCTGGGGTCAAGTTTCCCAACTGATGGTCTATTGTCTTTCATAAAGCACACACACCCGAATACCTTTAGTGGGAGTATCCCACTATTATTGCCTTGTAATACTTCGTATGGGGACTTCCATCCCAGGACTTTTGAAGGCATCCTGTTGATAAGTTGAGCTGCTGTCAATACTGCATGTTCCCATAGATTTTGTGGGACATTCATGTCGATCATCATACTTCTTGCGGTATCTAGAAGGTGTCGGTTCTTCCTTTCTGCTACTCCATTTTGTGCTGGTGTGTATGCACAGCTGGTCTGGTGCTGTATTCCGTGTGCTGACAGGTACTCTGCAAGTGTCCTGTTGGTGTACTCCGTTCCATTGTCAGACCTCAGTACCTTCACTACTGCATTGTACTGAGTATGGACATGTTTATGGAAGTCCCGAAAGCAAGCAAATACTTCACTCTTATTTTTTATTAAATACAGCCAGGAGACACGAGATGCACAATCAATAAAGGAGACAAAGTACTTATATCCATTCATAGTGTTAGTAGCACATGGACCCCAAATATCAGAATGTATTACCTCAAAAACAAGAGAACTCTTATGACCAGTACCAACATATGAGCTTCTAGTAAGCTTTTCTAATTCGCATGCATCACATACTAATTTCTGTTTATTTGATTTTGCATACATCTCTGGATACAACTTACTTAGAGTATCAAAGAAGAATGTCCCATCCTCCTATGATGAAGTATCAAAGTATCTTCAGTCCTCTGCTGCAGCTCTTCCATTCCAGCCTTCTCTGCCATAGATATCAATGCTGAGTCCAATCCTTCCCGATCTTGGTACCACAGTCCCTCATGCCAGGTGCCAGTTCCAAGTCTTCGTCCCGTCCCTTTCTCCTGGAAGATCACCTTAGGAATATCAAAAGAAACAGTGCATTTTAGTTGGAGAATTATAGAACTAATAGACAAGAGACTGACTGGAAATGATGGAGCATGTAACACATTAGATAATCTTACTAAACCTGTACAATTAACAGTACCCTTACCGACCACTGGTTGGAAAGTACCATCTGCAGTCTGAATGATGTCTGCTGGTGCTAGGTGAGTGTATGAAGAAAACTCACTAGCGTTTTCGGTCACATGTCGAGATGCTCCTGAGTCGATAATCCAGTCTGACGTTTTAAGGGAAGACATAGATGCAAGAGCGAGTGACTCGTCAGTACCTTCTGATGGGTGAGCATACATAGCGGCGTTGCCTCCGAAGAATGGGGTGGATATTTTCTCTGCTCCGCTCCTCCTGTCTCCTTCGGTCGACGCTCTCTGCTTTCTCTCCAGCAGGTCCAACAGTGCCTGATCCTCCTCAGTAAAGGTGCCACCAGCTCCTCCATTCCCTTCTGCCACCAGCAAGTTTGTCCGATAGCCTCCTCGGCTGCCTCGTCGGCCTCCTCGACCACGTCCACGTCCAATATATCCTCGTCCTCGTCCACCACCTGAGTCTCCCTCCTTAGGTGGTTTGGTGCAAGCATATATATGATGGCCCATCTCCCCGCAGTTGTAGCACTGTCGATTGTGTTGCCAGAGCTCTCCCTTGGATCATGTGTCGTCCGAGCTAGCAGCTGCTAGTGCTGACTTTGCTTCGGGGGGACCACCTGTCCCTGTCTGTAATCTGATCCGCGTCTCCTCCTGGATCATGGCTGAGATAGCCTCCTCGAGACTAGGGATCTCTGGTTAGGCGAGGAGTAAAGTTGTCCTCTGTGCAAATGCTGCAGTCAGCCCTTTGAGAAATTTTATCGTCCTCTCCTGCAGGCACACATGTCTCTCCTTGCACTTCGGATCCCCGCAGCTTGTCCGTTTCGAGGAGTGATCATAATCCAGCCAGAGATGCTCCAACTCCGTAGCGTACTCCTGCACCGTCTTCTCCCCTTGTACGGTGTCATCGATCTCTCCTTTTATCTGGAAGATCCGTAGGTTGTTTCCCACGCCATCATAGGTTCTCCTCAACTTCTCCCATACGTCTTTCACCATCTCAATGCCATCTACTGTGGAAGCAATAGACTGGACTAAGGAATTGAGAAGCCAGATGTAAATCACCATATGCGTGGATTTTCACTCGTCGCATCCTGTCGAGCCCTCTTCCGGCTCTGTCTTCTCGTCCGTTAAGAATTCCTCCAGGTTCTTTCCTGCAAGGGTTCTTCTCACCCGCCGTGACCAACTCAGATAGGTGGCTGGTCCATCCAACTTCAGATCGATGGAGGGTGATTCCAACTTTGGCGGCGCTCGTGTCGTGCTATCACCAGCCGACACCTTTATCAACTTCATCAACGTCGCCACATCGTCAGCATCCAGCTTCTTGAGGATTGCCTCCATCGATGCTTCTTCTCGATCACGTCACACTTGCTCTACGACTCACGCTTGTCCTCGTCGTCCTCTCCTAAATCCGAATATGTCTGGTTTCATCGGATCTAGACATCATCGGCATCTCCTTGAGAATCTCATATGAGATAAATCTTCAAGAACGATTTTAGGCTTTCCTACACTGTAGGTGTCACAGATGAAATAAATCTCAAGTTTAGGCTTACCTACACCGTAGGTGCCACAGATGAGATAAATCTCAAGTTTAGGCTTACCTACACAGTAGGAGCCCTAAAAGTGGTGTGCACGGAGGCACCCACGGCAGCAACAGCGGCAGCGGCTCAGCGGCGGCTGCAGTGGCAGCGGGAGCGGCGCAGCAGTGGCAGCGGCACAGCCGCAGCGGCAGTGGCTCAGCAGCGGCATCGGCGCAGTAGCGGCAGCGGCGGCGTGGGGGGGGGGGGGAAGGGAGGGCGAGGTTAGGGGTAGGGTTTGTGTAGAGAGGGTGGCTCTGACGGTATTCTAAGCAAGTTTAGGCTCTGATATCATGTAGAGATTTTAAGTGATTATTATTGCAATAGAGACTACATATATATAGGAGAGGCTAGCCTCCTGTCCTATCATTCTAGGTAATGTGGGACTAAAGCCCAATAACACTTAACACATATATCAACAGTCAAAATAAATTGTTGGGCCATGTGGTTGTTTTGTGATTGATATAATTGGCTTGAGCAGTGGTATGATTGTACGTTATATGTTTACAACTGCTACTCCCAAGCCAGATGAAGGAGGAAGGTTGTGTTAGGTTACCCAAAACTGCCAGCATAAAAATTCTTTCCGTTGCAGTGTCAAGGATAGTGTATACTCTTGTGCCAATGTAAGGAGGAGATTCCCCCCAGTGGAACATAATAGAGAAGCTGCATAACATGGAGCAGAAATGACTTGAACTTGATGAATTGACCTAAAACATTTGGAGGATCTTTGAATTAAATAGAACCAATTTGATCTCTTTACTCCCTCATTTGTTTGGTGTCTTGTGATACTTTTATGGAAATGTATGAGGGTAAGTAGCCTGTTAGACATTCACAATACTTTACAATTTCACGTTATACTTTAGATCAAGGTTCACAATATCGGTATCGGAATTGGTATCGGACTATTCCTATGAGTATTGGTATCGGCGATATCGGTAGTATCGGCGGTTTCGGATCGGAGTATCGGATTTTTTGGTATCGAAAAACAAATAATTATTAATAAATTATTTACATTTAAAAATATATATATATTATACATTTAGGCATAATTTTAAGTATTTTCAGTATTATTTCTTAGTAGTTTTAAAATTAAATGAAATATTAGTCACCCTTACCGATTGGTTTACATGTAGTAGATTGGTGTTCTTCTTTTACATGCTTTTACAACCTTGTTAAGTGTTATATTAGAGTTATTAGTTATTGGGCTTTAGTTCCACATTGCTTAGAGTAATAGGAGAGGAGGCTAGCCTCTCCTATATATATGTAGTCTCTCTTCAATAAAGAAATCATCTATTTTATTCCATTCTACATGGTATCAGAGCCATAGAAGGAAGAAAAAAAAAATTTCCACAACAAAAATCCCCCCCTTCGTCGACCCCCCTGCTGTCCAGCGCCCCCCTGCTGTCCTTCGCCGACCCCCCCTGCTGCCTCCCCTTCGCCGACCCCCCCCGTTCCCCCCCTTCGCCGACCCCTCCCCTTGTTGTCGAGCGCCCCCCCCCCCCCCGATCCAGCCCCCCCTCGGGTTTCTTATCCGGTGAGTCCAAATAATCTTGCAACCGCTCCTTTTGAGTTGGTACATTCTGATATATGGGGACCTTGTCCGACTGAATCTGTAATGGGTTTTAAGTACTTTGTCACGTTTGTCGATGATTACTCACGTGTCACTTTTATTTATTTAATGAAAAGTCGCGCTGAATTATTTAACATATGGTGTAGCTTTCATGCCGAGATAACTACACAATTTGGTCTTTCAATCAAAACCTTTCGGAGTGACAATGGTCGTGAGTATTTATCTCGTGATCTTGATAAACATCTAGCCAGCAACGACATCATCTACCAAACCTCTTGTGCGTACACACCACAACAAAGTGGTGTAGCCGAACGCAAGAATCGTCATTTATTGGAAACAACACGTGCTCTTATGTTTCAAGCACGTACTCCCAAGAGATTTTGGTCGGATGCGGTCCTTACAGCTTGTTATCTTATTAATCGCATGTCATCGTCAGTTCTCAATGGTAGCACTCCCTTCTCTAGGCTCTTTCCTGGAAGAGAGCCGTTTCCTCTGTCTCCCCGCATCTTTGGTTGCTTATGCTATGTTCGGGATACCCGACCAACCCCTTCTAAATTAGATCCTAAGGCTATACAATGTATTTTTTTTGGGTATCCTAAAGATCAAAAAGGGTATCGGTGTTTCTCTCCTGACTTAAAGCGATATTTTTTCACTCGAGATGTTACCTTTGTCGAAACAAAATTTCCTCCATTCCCCCAATCAACAGGTCCGGCTTTCCTGATCTATCCCGAAGAAGATTTTTTGTTGTTTCCTCCTCAAACACAACAACCCCCCCTACGGGTGCCCTCCCTTACCGAGCCAGTCTCCCAGGATGATGGTCCGCATATACCGATTCAGCCATTAACGACATCAACCACAAAATCTTCCTCCTCTGGTTCCACCAGCAGCTCCGGCTCCAGTGAGCTGCCTCCATCTGTCCCTCCAGTAGCTCCACCAATTCCGCCAGCAGCTCCGGCGATTCCGCCTCCAGAACGTCCTCGTGCATGTCGAGATCATTCCTTGTATGTTAACAACTACAAAGGACTTACCAGTCACACTCAGTCTCTGGTAGCTACTATTGATGGGATTCAGATCCCCAAGACCGCTGAGGAGAGTCTCCGATATCCTGGTTGGCGTGCTGCTATGTACGAGGAGATGAAGGCTCTCCAGGAAAATCATACCTGGGACTTAGTCGATCTACCTCATGGTAAACAGGTAGTCGGCTGCAAATGAGTGTTCACGATTAAGGTGAAACCGGATGGCACTCTTGACCGATTGAAAGCTCGTCTGGTGGCCAAAGGTTACTCTCAAACCTATGGTGAGGATTACTTCGAGACTTTTTCTCCCGTGGCCAAAATGACGTTCATTCGTGTCCTTATGGCCTTGGCCATTCGCTATGACTGGCCTTTACTTCAACTCGATATAAAGAATGCTTTCCTCCACGGGGATCTTGATGAAGAAGTATATGTGATGCAACCTCCTGGGTTCGTTGCAAGGGAGGGTAAGGTGTGTCGTCTAAGGAAGGCCCTCTATGGCCTGAAACAATCACCTCGTGCATGGTTTGGTAGATTTACACAGGTGGTTACTCAATTTGGAATGTGTCAGTCGAAGAAGGACGACACACATCTGCTGGAAGAATACTTCTTGGTGTCTACGTTGATGATATTGTAATCACGGGAGATGATAGCCAGGGTATTGCAAGTCTCAAGAAGTTTCTTGGAGAACAATTTCAAACCAAGGATATGGGATCCTTGAACTATTTCTTGGGCATTGAAGTCACACGGGGTAAGCGGGACATTGTAATGTCTCAAAGAAAATATGTACTGGATATACTAAATGATGCAGGCATGATACAAGCAAAGGGAGCAAACTCACCTATGGATCTAGGGGCAAAATTACTTCCAGACGAAGGGGTCCTGATGACCAATCCAGATCAGTATCGTCAAGTGGTTGGAAAACTCAACTACTTGGCAGTCATGACGCGTCCGGATATTTCTTTTGCAGTAAGCGTCGCAAGTAGATTCATGGCTTCTCCAAGAGTTCCACACTGGCAGACAGTTCTTAGAATTTTGTGTTATCTAGTAAAGAATCCAGGGAAAGAAATTCGAATGGAGAATAATGGACACACTCGCATTGAATGTTTTACTGATGCTGACTGGGGGGCAAGTTTGACAGATAGACGGTCTACATCTGGCTACTCAGTATTTGTTGGCAGAAATCTAGTATCATGGAAAATCAAGAAACAAAGTGTGATAGCACGCTCAAGCTCGAAAGTAGAATATCGAGCTATTGCTCATTGCACGTCAGAGATATTATATATGAAGCATCTCCTACAAGAACTGGAAGAAGACGCAGGATCTCAAGTGGCAGACCTATGGTGTGATAACCAATCTGCTATTCACATTGCCACCAATCCAGTATTTCATGAACGGACGAAGCATATTGAAATTGACATTCATTTTGTTCGTGATGAATATACAAAAGGAGTGATAAAGTTTCAACATGTGCGGACCGGCGACCAGATTGCCGATATCTTCACAAAGCCTCTTCTGGGTCCCCGGGTTCAATTTTATGTAACAAGCTGGACATGATTGACATCTATGCTCCAGCTTGAGGGAGGGTGTTAAGTGTTATATTAGAGTTATTAGTTATTGGGCTTTAGTCCCACATTGCTTAGAATAATAGGAGAGGAGGCTAGCCTCTCCTATATATATGTAGTCTCTCTTCAATAAAGAAATCATCTATTTTATTCCATTCTACAAACCTTATTATGCTTTAAACCCTTCTTGATTTGTCTATTTCGTTTAATTCTTTTTTTTTTTTGCCGAATTGACCGGAAAAGAGACCCTCAATGTCGGTATCGGTCAGTATCGGTCGGTATCGGATCGGGACATGCCAAACTGTATCGGTATCGGCCGTATCGGATCGGTATCGGCCGATACTTTAAACCATGCTTTAGATGAATAGAATTTTCCAGTTAGAACGCATCTGCAGAGACACACAGGTATATGTTGGGTTTGGGCAGTTTATTGTCTGAACAGGAGTTATATGATTAGCATTACAATTGTTTAAGTATTTGTAGAGTATATTGCATTGGGTCTCTTGATTGTAGTGTTGAAGAGTATGTTGCATGTGGTTGCTTTTGCAGTAATTTATTTTCAGTAAAACCCGTCCTTTTTATGTTTTGAAGTTAGGAATGCATCTTATTAAACTAATTCCCCTCCATTCACAATATTCTTTTAACTCCTATCTTTACAAAGTTTGCTAGTTCTGCTATTGCTGTAGGTATAATATCATTTACCTAATCATTGGTTTGTCGGTCACTAACTTAATGTCTTTACAAATTTGTCAGAGTGTGGCTTATGATAGGTCCAGTGCTCCAAAAGATTGTACGGTCTCTGCATGGATTGAAGGGCAGCCTGGTGAGCCCCGAAATTCTGATATCTTGACAAAGTTCTCGTACGATTTGGAAAAGAGCAATGCACAGACCTTCGACATGGAGATGGTCGACGTCAGGGCCGTCAACGTGGTCCGGCTTGAGTTCACTTCTAATCACGGGAATCCTACTCTAACATGCATTTACCGCTTCAGGGTGCACGGACACGAGCACGAGCACGACACGCACCAATTTGAGTATCCGAACTCCTTGGAAGGAGAGAGAAGTATATAGGTCAAAGATGAGTTGGGGGTTGGTAGAGGTTGTTTATTTTGCAGAACTCAATTTGTATCAATCCGATAGTTCTGCATGTATCCTACTTTTCCTATGATTGCTTTTTTTTTTCCTCCTGGTATGGCTCCATGTTCTTTCCTTGATATGGACACCATTAGCTTAGGACCAGCAATTAGATTCTGTATGATACAATCTTTGTGAAATTGGTGGAGAACTGGATCCTGGCAGTTGCTGTATATTTGTCATCTGTAATGATCCACTAAATTACCAGTGAAACCAGATAATTAGTTCTCCTTGAACATCTTGTAATAGATATTAAGCCAATTGTATTTCCATGTAACAACTACCAGATATGTGCATCATACAACTCCCTATCCTCAAAGGTTGATAACCATACATTTCTTGTAGTTGACCTTAAATCCAGAACAAAATATTCATGATATATTTTGCAGACATTAAACCTATGTGAAGAACACTCAGGAGTGCGACGAGTATCCTCTATGTGTACCATCGGAAGACAGACGAAAGTGGTTCGATTTGAGTGCATATCAGGCAAGTTGAAAAACCAATATCAGAGTTAGCGGTATTCAGTCAATATACTGATGTCGGTGTACCGTCAATATTTCGGTTCTGACAGTTTTGTTCTAGAATGGTCGTCACGAGGTGGACTTTTTTCGGCATACCAGTGCCACTAGTGAATATTTTATTTAAACCGTTCGATCACAATCAATTATGGGACTTCAAATAGAACTTTTCTAACTATAATCCATCATTGGAAGAACAAAAGGTGAGAGATTTCTCAAAGTTACAAGTTTCTAAGAGAAAAAGAGATTCAGAGTTTAGAGATTGGTTGGAAGTAGACCTGTCAAATGGGCCGGGCTGGCCCATCCAGCACGAGCCCGGTCCAAAAAAATGACCCATGTGCCGGCTCAGTCCGGTTAATTGTGGGCTCGGGCCAGGCCGGCCCAGGAAATCGGGACGTGCCGGATCTCATATCTTGGCACATTAAAGAGGCCCGGCCCGAAGTCCAGGCCCGACCCGACCCGACCCAAACCAAATGAGTAGAGTAGAAGTTCAATTTGAGTGGTAGTACCAAGGAACCAAAGACAATGTTGATAACTGGGACTTCCATCCTATTACGGATTTGTAGGAAATAATAATGCCTTGTTCTCATTGCTAGAGTTTGTTATAATATATATAGTGTCTACATTTGGGTTTATGGGCTATATTTACATTTACAAATATAATCTAACACCCTCCCCCCTCAAGTTGGAGCATGCAAGTCACAAATGTCCAACTTGGGAAGGAAAGAATCAAACACATGCTTTCCAATAGTAGTGAGCAAATACCGACCGCTACCGAAAAACCGACCGAATACCGATTAAAAATATTCCGAAAAATCGAACCGAAATTATGTACCGATACCGAATTATCGAACCGATTAAAATATTGTATAATGGTAGTGGTAACGGTTTGAATGTAATACCATACTGAAAATACCGAACCGAACCGAACCGAACCGATTATATATATATATATATATATATATATATATATATATATATATATATATATATATACATACATTTTTTTCCGTTAGAATGTTGTTCGTGATTAATTTTATATTACTCTTTTTCATTTTTATCTTTGTTTTAGTTGGAAATTAGTTTGTTAGAACTTAGAATGGATTTTGGTGGACTTGAAGTTATGTTATGAATACTAAGAATTGTGTTTTGGTCTTTTGAGCTTATATTTTGTGTTTTCACATAATTTTGAAATGAATTTTAGCGTACTTAAACTTATACTAAGAATTAAACTTAGTGATCGTGTTTGATCTTTTAACCTCTTTTTTTAGGTGTTTGCGACTTATTACATATTATTCTAATAAATTTGATTAATTGCTTGTTTGGTAGAGGCTTGGCTTTGAAATTTAAAGTTTCCAAAAAAAAGTAAAAAAATATTTTCTTAGGTTAAGAGGTTCATATTAAGTGTATTGATTGATCAAATGTTAAATGGTAAAATATCGATACCGAACAAAAACGACCGAATACCGAAAAAATCGAAACCGAAAAAAACTGATTCTAAATGGTACGATATTGGTATTGATTTTTTAAATACCGATTTAAAAAAATACCAAAAAAATCTAACCAAATACCGATCGATTATACCGACGCTCACCCCTACTTTCCAAGGGGATTGGTGAAGATGTCAGCCAGTTGAGAAGAAGTAGGAACATGCGAGGCTATTACGGTGCCATCTCGAATAGCATCGCGAACAAAATACAAATCCACCTCAATATGCTTACTGCCTCATGAAATACCGAGTTCTGAGCCAGGTGCATGGCAGACTGACTGTCACAATACACCGACATAGCAGACTTCTGGCGAACACCCAAACACACCAATAACTCCTTCAACCATTTCAACTCACAAACAAGCGCATCAAGAGATCGGTATTCAGCTTCAGCGGAAGATCGGGAAACAGTTGATTGCTTCTTGGTCTTCCAAGAAATATGAGACCCCCCCAGAAACACCAACCAGCCTGTAACAGAGCGGCGAGTCAAGGGACAACTGGCCCAGTCGGAATCACACCAACCAGAAAGACGAAGATCACAATCAGCTTTCAAAAGAATACTCTGTCCCGGTACATGTTTGTGATATCTGACAACTCTCAAAGCAGCATGCCAATGATCTTGTCCAGGCTCCTGTAAGAATTGAGACAAGATATGCACAACATAGGCTAAGTCAGGGCGAGTAAACGATAGATAAATCAACCTCCCAACCAGCCTCCGATAAGACTATGCATCCGCCATCTTTGGACTAGTCGACTCTGCCAGCTTGTGATTGGGCTCCATGGGAAAGCCAGCAGGTCGAGACCCTATCAAGCCGCATTCTGAAATGATGTCCAAAGCATACTTCCTTTGACACAAGAAAATTCCTTCTGCACTCCGAGCCACCTCTATGCGAAGGAAGTACTCAACACACCAAGGTCCTTCATGTGAAAGCAAGAACTAAGGTACTTTTTGAAAGCATCTAAAGCACCTGTGTCATTACCAGACACAATCATATCATCCACATAGATCAAAACATGCAACTCTACCTTCCCTTTAACAAGAGAGAAAAGAAAATAATCGGAATGAGATTGAATAAATCCATAGGATATCAGAGAAGCAGCAAGCTTAGCAAACCAACAACGTGGTGCCTGTTTCAATCCATATAGAGACTTACGCAGGCGACACACTTTGTTGGGTTCACTATGCAAAAAACCTGGCGACAACTTCATATACACTTCTTCTGTCGGATCTCCATGAAGAAAAGCATTGTGCACATCCATCTGGTGCAAAGTCCATTGTCACTCCCAGTTTCTAGAATACGTATTCTAATACGTGTACTGCTCGAATATATTTATTTAATATTTATCATGTATTATTTTGTATTTAAATTCCTTTAATTTTACGATAATTAATTTTTTGTATTTTACTTTCTGCTTTTATTCTCTGCTTTAGCTTGCTTTAGGTTCGGCCTAGGTTGGTTTATTTTCGGATTTATGATGGTTCATCATGAACCGAACCCAACATCCCCATTTAAGCCCCATCCCCTTTCTCTCTCTTCATTACTTCTTCTCATTCCTCTTCTTCTTCCTCATAACTCTCTCCACCTACCAAAACCTATAGGCAAGTACATCTTGCTCCACATGAGAACCCATATTTTTATGGCTCATTTATCTCCCTCTCGTGATCCTAAGAGAGTTTAGAACTTGACATTTTTTATTTTGAAATCTTATTTTAGTAGATCTAGAAATTATATTGTTCGGATTTCAGTGGTTTTGATCTGTCAAACTTCCTTATTTCCAAGTTTGGTTCATTCTAGATTGATTGAGGTTGTGTTATACGCCATTCTGACCCATGGAAACCCCATTTCTGGCTTGGAACGAAGGTTCCATGGGAATTGGAGTTCAGGAGGAACTCTATGCCCACGTTGTTACGTGTTAGCGTAATATTGAGTTTTATGACCACGTTGTTACGTGTTAGCGTAATATTGAATTTTACGCCTACGTTGTTACGTGTTAGCATAATATTGAGTTTTACGCCCACGTTATACGTGTCCGCGTGGTGCCGAGCTTTACGCCCACGATCACTCATGTCAGCGTAAAACTGTTTTACGCAAGTCTACTTGACTTGGCGTATTCTTTTACGCGCACAGCGTTTTAGGCGTAAAACTTGACTCTTTATACGAGCAACTTTTACGCGTGGCTCGATCCTTTACGCATACAATCTTTTTACGCGTACAGTGTTTCCTGCTTAAAACTCTAATCTTTTTACGCGTACTCCTTGGCTCGGCGTAAAACGAGTTTTTATGCGCAACTTGTTCCTTTATTTTTGAGCGTACTTCCTTTACGCGTATTCATCCCTGCGTATACTTTGACCCTTACGCGCGCGAGTTTTACGCATGATGTTACCTTGTACGCATACCCTATTTTACGCGCGTATTTTGCCTTAGCGTAAAACTTTGGCGTAGACTAATCATGGTACAAACTAGCCTTGGCGTAATCCAACCATGGTGTTCCCATTGCCCTATACTTTATTCACTTTATGTTGGTATGATAATTCTCCTCTTATATCCTTACGCCTTTTGGCATGAACTTGATATAATCATGATATGTTAATATTTTCTTTAATATAGATTGTTACGTGAAATGTACCATGTGTCGTGAATTGATTTATAGATACCCCGAATGACTGGAATTTAACCCTGAGAGTTGTAGACTCGACCATACTAAATAATAGTTGACTTTCATGCCTTGTTACAAATTGACATTGATTGTTATTAGTAATTGATCATGCGTTCCTAGTTGGAACTAAGAGACTGATTAGTCGTCTTATTGAATAGAATGAATGAGACACGTTCATATTAACTATGAACTATTGTAATCGACTGGCTGATCCCGAACATTGGCATACAGGCACATGCAGGCTTCGATTTATTTATTTATTTATTTTACAAAAGCAGCATGTGTACTTTATGGTCAAGGCATGATTATCCCGTGGATAGTTTTGATTGTTGTATTACGCTAGGTAAGACCTACTACCTAACCGCATGGGTATCGTTGTAGAGTTGTGCATGTCGTGCTTGTACGAAAGTACTCATTTTGAATGACCATGATACATGGTATGTGATTTCACTTAACATAGAGGCTATTAAGTTAAATAGAATAATGATTGCATGGAGAGAATGGATTTTTCGAGTTCTTACATGGCAGCCCTCTTTAGGACTATTAGTGCCCGACAGGCCGGCTGGTTCCCACAGATACTGCAGATCTGCCACACGGGCAGGAAGCGGTATCTGCTTATATTATTTATTGTATTATTGTATATTGATGACGGGCGTCCCGCTGGGACTCGTCTAATTCATGATTGGCGCAATTGATTGACTGGATAGACTAGCCTTACTTGCACATAGTAAGAACTGAGGAATCCTTATTGCATAATTCCAAGGTAACTTGGAACTCACAGTATCAAGCCGTAGTAGTTGCATGGCCGTTTAATTGATTGGTTTGTGTACTGTACCTACTCTATTTTCTAACTGAGATGATCAAAATGTCAGGGCACGACGGGTCAACTTCTGTCCTTGTTTGATTGGAAAGTTGGTTTGAAGTGTCGTGATGTTGTGTGAATCCCAGTAGCAAGCAGAGACCTATGTATTATACCCATAACTCTTATCACTGGTTTTAATTCTCATGTCGTGCTTCCTTGTGGTACTTGCTATTTGAGGTCTAACCTTTCTGGTTTTGCATGCCAGATTTGGAACCGGTCCCCGAGGATTCAGCTTACTTCCACCTCCAAGATGGTCAATACTAGAGGAATGATCGCATGAGGACTCGAGTGGGTTCCTTACTTACTCGCTCATTTTGTTACTTACTTTATACTTTATCGTTTGGCACCGACATGTTAGTCGGATTGTCTTGTATTTACTTTTACATAATTGTAACTAAGTCAGGCTGCAGCTGATAAACAATGGTGTATACTTTGCTACATCATCTGGCTATGTTTTGTAAAGCCAGATATCAAGAACATTTTGACTGAGCATTTGGGACGCCTTACTGCTTTATCTTACATGTTCTCCATTTCCGTTTCTTGTTTGAATGATTGAGACAATAGATGTGAAGTGACCATAGTGAGACTTTCATGTAGTATGCACCCCCTCGTCTTTTAGACAGCATTATCGTATTATACGGTATTCATCTACCCGTAATACGTAGCTGGCTGAGTCATTCCTCCGCTCTCCAGTATTCTGGTTCTGTGGCGTGACATCCATCCTCTCACAGCTGCAACAGCCAAGAACGTCCGAACTGTAGGCATCTTAGCTACCGGGGTAAATGTCTCTGAATAGTCGATCCCCTCAACCTGATGATTACCGAACACAACCAGCCGTCCCTTTAAGCGCTCAACACTGCCGTCGGATTTGTACTTTATTTTGTACACCCATCTACTTCCCAATGCTTCTTTCCAGGAGGCAATCGACAAGACTCCATGTCCCATTATCTTCCAGAGCATGTATTTCAGTTTATATAGCCGTGCGCCAGCCTGAATCTCGCGAGGCCTGGCGATATGAAGTAGGCTCAACACCTGCAGTGATAGCTGCAAGAAATCTCTGTGTCCAGCAGTAAATATGTCATAACTTAGAAATTGTGTTAGAAGATACGAAGTACCTGAGGAAGTGACGGGAACAGATGAACTGTGGTGAAGGGAAGGACTTTTACTTCGAACAACATTTGTCACAAAATTCTGTAATCGTATTGGCTGTGATTTCTTTTTCATTCCTCTTTCCAATACTACCTCGTCGGGCACCTCTGGCAACACTGCATCCCCTGTATCAGCATTAGTATCCGATCACCCCCAGCGGACTCTCCTGTCAATACTTCTGCATCTAACTGTGCATCCTCGTCATTCGGTGCCGAGCCACCAGCAACACTCCGGCCTCAGCAACCGTAGCCGGCACCATCCCAAAAGCCTCTATATCATCTTTCGGTACCGCAACAGATGTATGGCGTATCGCAGTAGACATCTCGCTAGCAGAGCAACACCCAGGAAATTCTTTTTCATAAAAAGTAACATCACAGGACACAAAAATTCACCAGTCTCCAAATCATACAGTTTTCATCCCTTTTTATCAAGTGGATACCCAACAAAGATACATTTTCTGCTCCTGCTAGCAAATTTATCATGGCAGGATTTCAAATCATACGTATAGTACAGACAACCAAAAATAGTAGATGATCATACGAAGGAGCCGAACCATATAAAACTTCATAAGGAGACTTAAAATGCAAGATACTAGAAGGGGTTCGATTTATCAAATAAATGCACCCAGAACACATCCCCCCCAAAAATCCACGAAAGAGAACCCCAAAATCTCAATGCCCTGGCTATATTAAAATATGTCGATATTCTTTCCACCCTTCCATTCTGTTGAGGTGTCCCAACACAGGATATTTGGAACAATGTACCTTGAGATGAAAATAATCTCGTAAACAATTAAATTCATTGCCATTGTCACTCCGCACATGACGTATATCAGCCCCAAACTGACGCTTCACCATAGCAATGAATTTAAGAAACATAAAATAAACAACACATTTATCCTTCATAAAATAACCCAAACAGCTCTAGAAAAATCATCCACCAAAGTCAAAAATATCGTGCTTCATTAGATGACGGAACACGATATGGTCCCCACAGATCACAGTGTATAAGTTCAAAGCATCTCAAAGCACGACTACTACTATCAGGAAAAACATCACGAGTCTGTTTAGCTTGATGACAAATATCACAAGCCTTATGAGAAAAAACACCATACCAGAGAAAAAGGTAAAGTCTGTATTACTTTATCTGAAGGATGCCCCAGTCTACTATGCCAAACGTCGGAATCACTCTCTCTGCATGCCAGGATCACGAAGCCAAGAAGCTGGAACCTCCCCCAAGAAGTAAAGTCCACCCCTTTGTTCACCTGTTCCAATCACCATCTCGTACTTCGGTCCTGAACAAAACACAAATCAGAGTAAATAACATATCACAATTTCTGGCACCAATCAATTGTGAGACAGAGATCAAA